>JAPMOB010228142.1:0-16808 GCA_029875015.1 Lepomis gibbosus
CAAAGAGACAGAATAAGAATAAAACACCTGATTTACACCTATGTAGCTGATTTCAGATGTAGCTATCTTCAGTCTTTAATATATTTAGGGAGGGGGCTGCTGTGAGGTTAAAAAATGTGGTGTGAAGTTTATTGTGAACATGGCTGTCGCCAATAAAGCAGTTGAATTCTTGAGTCACATCGGGAATGAGTGTTTTTCCCTTCATAACTTTAAAATCGGATAGAAGCTTGCAGTGCACTTAAAGACTGGTGTCTGAGCAGACAACATAAGTAATAAAAAAAGACTTCACCCTGGGTGTTTGAAGGTCATTGAACCCGTTTTGGTTCCAGGTCTTTACTAAGCAGGTTATGGCTTATTTAGTTAAAAACAGCTTACATGTCACCAGGATAGACTCAAGCCGTCCGCGTCATCACACTGAACTCAAAAACAAACACATCAAGCTGCTGCAGTGTAACAGGCTAAAAACAGCTCATCCACCTGGTCAAGTAAGTGGGACAAAGTAGAACCGTCCCCAACGGGAAACACCGGTGGCTTCCCTGATGGTGGGAAAATAGATCAGTACGTAGCTGGATGGGGGACACTGTAAGCTGCATTAGGTGCTACTGATGACTGCTGCAGTCTGGTTGAGTTTATTCAGTCTGTGCTTCTTTATTACACAGAGCACACATTTTATAAAGGCTTTGACGTCTCACTATTTTTGTTTCAAAAATGTGTATTGTCCCTTCTACCACTTTATATTGCAGTTTTAACAAACAACAGAATTTGAACTCATGACATTTTTTTAAAGCTTTTACATTCTATGAAGAATAGCAATAACAATAGCGGCACCAAAGGCAGCCAGAAGCTACTATATCGTCGCTGTACGATGAAAACCACGTATCTCGAAAAAAACTGTTTTTCTCATAAACAAATGTTACAAAATAAACATAAACCCCGGTTATTACTCACATTTACCACCATAAGTGAAACACTATCTTTACACGGTCATCAGTGAACTGTTTAATATTTTAAATGGACACGCGTGTATTGTTGTGAGCGAAGGTGGACATGTCTGTTTTTAAATAACAAGCTCCAATGACTTGCAGGTGGTTCCGAGCCTCGAGTCTCTGTTTACGTCCCCATCAATTGATAAACTATTGACCCTACAGATTTCCTTTTGATCAACAAGCACAGCAAAGTGTCTGAAAAGGACCTTAAGAGGTGCATGCACAGTTGGGCAAAACTGATGATGTAGGCTACCTGCAGAGATTTGCATCCACCTCTTTCTCAGCATAAATGAGCGTTACCAGCTGTGAGGTGCATGCAGTTCTCGGAAGGCGTGCATAATTCGGCACATCAACATCAACATCACCGTGTGTGCATTAGTCACCTCAGGTAAATCACTTAGCTTGTTGTAATCCTTGGCTGACAACTGAACGTTTTTATTCCAACGCTGTCCTTCCAAACACCTATCATAATTTCTGTTTCCCCAAAATAATACACTGGACAAGCTGCCACAAAAACGTACCTTTCAGCCGAACCGCATCCGGAGGCTATTAAGATACTTTGTTTAAATGAACAGCTGCAGCGCTTTCCTCTAAAAGGGACACATGTAGCTCTGTTTTACAACAGCCTGCAGCGGGAGATACGCTGTTTGATGGACACTTTTCACATCCAATGGTGATACTTGTTCAATACATAACGTCATAAAACCTCTTTTAATTAGTCAATTTGATTGCAAACGCTGACAGCATACAGAGGAGGATTTGCTTGTTCCAAATCTAGAAAAAAAGAATCATCTAAAGTGGATATACGTGGTTTTCATCGGACAGCGACAATATGTGGCTAACAAGGGAGCACTTGTTTAAAAAGTCTTAAATTGCATGGGCTACAATGAGGGTCAATAAGATTTCTGCATGAAAACTGCATGAGAAATTCAGGATTGTGAATGTGTAGAAGTGATTTGTAACTGTAAAATGTACATTAAAAGGTAGAAATCTGGGTGAAATGTTCCACGGTGGCACTTAAGTAACACACACATTTAAGTTACAAATGCAAGTTTTCTGCTTTAAATCTGTATTAAGATGTTAATGCACTTTACTCAATCTTTGTGCACTTGTTTTATTTTGGACACTCATTTTGCAGATGTTCAGGAAGGGTAATATACAACTACAGGCTTTTATTTCTGAACACTGACTCAAAATTGGTTGTTTTTTTTTTAGTTATAAAAGTCATGAAGTTGAACTGAAGTAGATACACAGCACTGTGTCAGATGTGTTCAATCAGATTACGAAAGTCAGCTGCAGAATTCTACGCTAAGCAAAAAAATGCTTGGAAAGACTAGCAGCATCTAGCTAGTGCTGAAAAGACTGAGTAATTGATGACTCAACAATAAGATAATCAACATCATTTCCTTTTATGTATATTTACTTCTGTCTAATCTATATGGATTTTGGACTCTTGATACAAGACATTTGTTCATCTTTTTATGAATTGATAATGAAAAACTTCGGCAGCTGGCTGCCCCATATGTAACTGAAAATTATGTGTATTAGTTTGTCATTCTACAGTCAATTTCTAAAGATATTTTAAGGATAACCAATGCATACAGGATTCACCTAAGCTCAATTTGGGCCAATGCCATAACAATGAGTCAATATTTTTGTTAAGTTTTATATTTTCTTGATTTTCTTGATTTTGAGTAGAAGCAATTGCCAAAAATTGTCTATTTAATCCATTTGAATTTATTTCTGTAACACTGTGTGCAAAAAGCAAAAGCGCTTGAAAACTATCAAAAGCCTATGTGTGTGTGTGTGTGTGTGCACACACACCTCTCCCTGTGTTTCCACTCCAAGTGGGTATCCAGGAAAATCCTCCCAGAGCAGAAGAGTTTCCTCTGTTTCCTCCCAGGCCAGACTGTCACAGTCATCCTCAAACTCACACTCCCTCCTGCAAAACACACCAACCCACACGTTAGACACGTCAACTACATGCTTTAACATCAGTGTTTTAACACTACTGGCCAAAACACCTACAGTTGATTCAGCATCCTCTGCATCTGCTCGTTGATCTGATTGGCCGACGTGCTGCACGACTCCTCGTCCTTAGCCCCGCCTCCCTCGCTCTCAGACATGCTCTGTTCATCTCCGTCCCCACCCTTCGTCGATTGCCCGCTCTGTTTTCTAGCCCGACCGCTCAGAGTGGAGGGGGGCGTGGCCACCTGCTGGAGCGAGGCAAGTTTATTTAAAGTGAAGGAGCATGCTCTGTTGTGGACATTCATCACCACAAACATACCTGGAACATTTGAATCATGTCCTCACAGTTCCTCTGCTGGGCGACGTCACAGAGGCGGGCGGTGATGTCGATACGGCGGCAGATATCCATGTCTACCTTCATGGCCTTCTCCTGGATCTTACTGTCCAGATCTGACAAGTTCTGATGGGGAGACTGGAAGGATTAGATGTTTACCACCATGACTCATAAGCAACATGTCAAGCAATTTCAAACAATGGAGAACAGCTGTGAACCTGTTTACACAAACACACACAGACCTTTCTTCTACATCCCAAAGACACAGTAAGCACTCTGCCAGCACACCCTGAATTATCTCTAATGACAGCTTGTAAAATAAGATTTGATTGGATGAAAAAAAGAAAAAGGAAAAAAAATTTGTGGAATCCAAATTCTTCTAAATTTCTGAATCTTTCAGTCAGCTTGACATATTCCCAACTTAAAAAAATAAAACAAAATAATAAATTTTATTAATAACCCACTTTAGATTTGAAGCAAATCTCAAAGTGCTACTTGAAAAAAAACATCAATTAAAAAAAAGGTAAAAAGCATAAAAACAAAGTTGGTCATAAAGCAGCAACCAGCAAGGTTAATTAAAAGTTACAGGTTCTGCTATTTAAAAAAAAAAACTCTCAGTAGGGTTGAGATGCTCTCAGATGGTCAGGAAGAAACAGAGTTCAGAGCAGACTTACGTTGCTGACGAGTCCTTTAAAGAGAACAAGTTCTGCCTTCAGCTGCTTCACCCTCAGAGCCAGCTCATCCTGACACACCTCGCTCTCCTGCAGGTCCTGAAAACACACACAGCCACACACTGAAGTTAGGACCTAATGTAAAGATTAAACAAGAACTCCAATTATAAATATGACTGTGGTTCCTGTAAATGTGCAGTTGGTTTTACCATCAGGGGGTTCATAAATTTCAACTTCAAGATAATATAGGTTTCTGTCTAAACTGAAAGAACATTGAAGGCGCAGCTATAAATCAGATACTTGATTTAATCAAATATAAAAAGTAATATTTTGTAAGATGTTCTTATAAACACAACTTTCTTTACATAGCATTTGATGTATTTAAAAATAAAGCAGACTTTTTCCATAAAGCTTGTTGCTTCCTGTCACAAAATGAACTTATTTTCCATCCAGTGGGTCAGTTATGTTAAAAAAAAAAAACAAGAACTGAGATGCATTCAGAAGAACTAGAGAAGAAGAGTTAACTTCTGTAGTTGGGAAAAATGTGGCTACTAATAAAAGCTAAAAGCTGCCAAATCAGTAAAGGAAGGTTCTTAAGGAACACAATATCTGAATTGTAATTAAGCATTTTAAATGTCACTTTACATCCTCCAGTTCAGCCATCTTGTCCTGAAGGTCCATTCTGGCTGTGTACTCTTCCTCCCATCTACAAAACACACAAAGTTGTAGTAAGTAGGACATTCTGCAGATAAATAATCATTCTGCAGAATGACAATAGACTGAAATGACCACATAATATTCAGACATTTATGACACAACCTGCTTCAAAAGCTATAACAGCCTGCCCACAGTACATGGTTTTAACACGTGTGTCAGTGAATATGAGGCTTTTAATGGCAGAAAATCACAAAAATGTGGTTGTTACGATCTCAGCAGACATCTGAAAGTCTGGCCTCATATGAATTGAACGTGGCCTGATTTTCTTGTCAAACGAAAAGAACTTCAGCCTGTGATAAGTCCAGCTTCCTGATCCTCCTCTCTGCAGCTTTAAGGCAAACCCACCATGATTACCTGACTGACCTACACTGTGCAGCATCAGGGTTCCTCCTGCAATCACTAGCATTACTCAGCATGTTACATAAGGACACACCATCCAGTGTGCATGTAGAGCATGAACAGCACGCTGCAGCACTCAGTCACTATGAGAGAGGACAGAAATAACAGAAAGCATGAAGAGACAGAGGCTGAGTTGCAATGCAGTACTGCCAGCGTTCTGAAGTAATGCGTCCCAGGTCTGATACAAATGTGAACTCATAGCAATATTAAAAAGACACACATGCACAATGACAGTGACAAAAGATTCCACTTTCGTCTTTAGCCACATCAGCAGTTTGGCACAAGGGCTGGCAATAGGTAATTCGATCGGTTACTCCACCATTTATGTCCAGAGTAAAGTATCTTGACAACAGCTTAAGGGACTGCAGTGACATTTGGTTCCTATACTTCAGATCTAGGGAGACTGAATCCCTATAAATTTGGTGTATATGGATGAACCTTTCCCTCCGCCAATTGGAGTGGCTCAACTGGGTATCGGATAATACTGATTCAATACCAGTGATCTCCTTATCCCTCTTTAAAACTTCACTGCTAATCGCCTAATTTCTGACTCAGCAATAAAAAAACATAAGCATGCTACACTTACAATGACTTGGACTCAGCACGGTGTATGTTAACTTTACAATTAAAAGTACACTTTACTTTAATGACACCTAATTTTAAATCCAGAGGCATTAATATGGAGTTGGTCCCCCCTTTTGCAGCTGAAACTGCTTCAGCTCTTCTGGAAAGGCTTTTAGAGATTTTAGAGTCTGTCTGTGGGAATTTTTGCCCGTTCACCCAGAAGAGCATTTGTGATGTCAGACACTGCTGTTAGATGAGAGGGCATGGCTCACAATCTCCGGCATAGTTTATCCCAAAGGTGTTTGATAGGGTTGAGGAAAACCATTCTTTATGGAGCTGGCTTTGTGCACGAGTGCATTGTTATATTGAAACATGAAAAGGCCAAACTATTATCTAAAATCGTATGCTGTAGCATTAAGATTTTCCTTAACAAAGACAACGGACTGCCAAAAGTATGTAGACAGGGGTGTCCCAGAACTTTTGTCCATATAGTGTATAATGCACTCTCTTAAAAAATATCGGCATATGATCTCAGCTGATCTGGCTTCTTTCCGGGTTTGCAGCCTTGTTTTTGTCCTTCACACGCTGCTCAGCTGAGCTGCATTAGCACCAAAACGACGACAACATCACGTCTCTGGTGGATGACCTCAGATCAAATTACCTTGTCAACAGGGATAATTTCCAATTTGAGTGTTCCACGTGCAAGTCACTTTTTTGCTGTTCTGATGAACATCCAATGTGTGTCCCATTTAAGAGGGATAAAAATCATAAAATGGAGACAAAGAAACGCAGATACCTAAACAGAGACAGCAGAGAAGAGTCAGGCAGTGGGGGAGCTCATGTCCTTGATGCTCTGATCTGTTTGTCAGTCTCAACACGCGGCTCTGCAGCGAGACTGCTGGGTGTCATTACGTCTGAATGCACAGAAGCTGGTTAATCTGTATAACTGATGATGGTAAAACTGTTGGATGGTGCCAGTAATACAAATAAATTGCCGTTGTGTTTTATGTGAGATTTTTCTTATCGCTAGAAGGAGACCAAGCTGTAGCCCTGCACTCATGAGGTGTGACAAATTAGGACGTCATGGAGGGGATGACGTAAATTAAATCTGCCCTCTTTAGAAAAACTGCTGCAGTTTTCTTCTCTGTTCACAAAGTCATCGCTTGACTTTTCCATTTCTAATAACAAGTGCTGTAATGGATGACGGTTCGTCAGTGAACACTACATCATTTCTTCAGAAAGGACGATGAAAGCAATGCTGAATAAGAGAATTCATTGAATTACAGAGGCTAGTGGAACAGAGGCCGGCTGCTAGGTGAAGTTATGACTTTTGCTCTCTAATCATTTTAACACTAAAACTTGTTATGTTTGGATAAATGATAGGTGTATTTATTGAAATTTGGACAGGGCCAGGCTTGCTGTTTCTGTTGCCACTAGGATTTGGTATAAAGAACTGATTCAAAGTTGGAATCTGTACCAAAATTTCCAGGAGCAGTGGATTCATTAAGACACGTGCATTTGGATTTGGAGATTGGTTTGCATATTCCAATCGCGCTCCCCATTAAACTAAAGACAGCATTTTACAGTCTATTAAAGCTGCACTTATCTTATGTGTGGCCCCCGGTTCAATGCCCGGACCAGCAGGATAAATCTGGGTGTGGAAGGTAAAAACAAGCATTGCTTGTCCTCCCTCGTTAACCATCACTGAGGTGCCCTTGAGCACCTTCCTGCAAATGAGCGGTTGCCCTCAGTGAAGCTCCGTGAATTAATTATGGTTGAACCAATAAAAATAAAGGTTCAAAGAGAGTACTTCTGTCTACATTCCTTGCAAACGCTCAAACATATAGCTTAGCTTCACTAAAAAAAAAAAGTAAGGATAATCCGTGCAAGTGAGGAAGAAGCTCCAACATGAAGAAGCATTTACCTCAACACAGCGTGAACCTGAAGGAACGCACCATGTTCAATGTGTTGCGCTCTCCCAGCTACAATGACGCCCCTGATACAGCTAATGCTAACAGCAGCAACTAGAATCAGAATCGATAAAACTGATACAACCCAGTCCTAGTTTTCACTCTTTATGCTAAGATGGCATAAGTGCCTCCTGGCTCCAGCTTTGTATTTGGTGTTTAGACATTAGACTGGTATCAATCTTCTCATCCAAGTAAAATATATTTCTAATGTTGCTGTCAACTTTCAAATAATCAAAATATTCACTATTGTGGAACATCCACTGTATCAAAAGCTAAATTCAAGTGTACAAGAACTGCAGTTAATGTTCCTACAGTATAATACTACAGTAACCGGGGTGGAGCTGCGTCAGCTAGCTAGTAGCACCACCAACAAGCAACCAGAAGCCTGTACCACGAAGCAGGATTTGAGCTTTTCGAGGTAACTTCAGGGTTAACCCCGGGTTTTCAGCACCACAACGGTGGTTCACTTCTTACTGGGGTAAATCTCCATGGTAACTTATCCTGAATGGCTAACCTGCTCAGGAGCAGGTTGTGTTAAGATAAGAGATCAACTATATAAAAACGACGCTTACTGACCGATCACCTCTCTGTTACAGCCCTTAAAATAAATAGTTTTCATTTTTCTTATGTGAGGATGAATATTATGAGAATGTTTGGTAGGTATATTGAAATAAATTGTTCTTCCCCACCTTTTGGGATGAGGGCCCAGGTAATGAGGTGAGTTTTCAGCAGGCTAAATGTTGACATTCAGTCTTTCAACCACTATTTAAGCACATTTTATGGCATGAATGGATTTTTTTGTTGCATTGCTTTATGGAGTTAATTTAGAACAATGTTTGGAACAATTTCGAATATGTTAAATTAATCTAATTTTTGAAGTGACGAGCAGTTCTTTAAAGAGAGGTGGACCGACCACTTATTCACTGCCCGAGTCTGTTGATGTGGAAACGCAGACACAGCTGAGCTGAAAGAATAAGGCTGATATTTTCATACAGCTCATTAATATAGGCTACGCCTGTTCATTTAGGCATTCACACTGTCGGCGGTGTTCTGTCTCCCTGCATGTGTCAGCTGCAGCTGTGCTACTTAGACCATGTCATATTTCTGTAGTGTTGCAGTTTGCTCTTCATTTGTAAAATGACGCCCTGAGTCCAGTGGCCTTGTTCATGTCTGTGTTTGGTCATCTGCTGCTAACACAGCCTCTTTTATGTGAACGCGGTCACGGCTGGATTAAGAAAGCTGTTGCATTACCTAGTTGGTAGCCAGCTTCATGGTACCGCTTATCCTTAACGTAATTGTTAGGGTTAGTGAAGCCAGATAACGAAAAGAGGTCCTGGGTATGTTGAACTCGCTTCGTGGTACAGGCCCCTGGGAGGCCTCTTTGTATCTACATACAAGGTGATGTAAAAAGTTGCTTTCTACTTTCATCTCACTCTCTATTCCCCTCTAACACACACATCCAATATGACTCACTGGAACCTCTGCATCTATTATGAGGTGATGTTGGTAAGGTGAGAGGGCTGACATTTGTGAGTGAGCATTTAAGCCTATAGAGACAATGCTAGTTTGTGTATAAACACTAAAGGGCCAAAAGTATTTGGACATACAAGTTTCGGCTACACTCCTTAATTCCAGTTAAGGAAATCTTCATGCAATAGCATACTATGCTATTTTAGACTGTTTAGACTGTTTTAGACTCTTTCATGGTAAAAAGGATAATTACCCCAAAGCATCTGATGATCTAGTGTGGGAGCAAATCCCTGCAGCCAGTTTCCAACTTCTGGTGCATGTTTAACAATCTCATAATAATGTAATGTTTGTCCTTTTTTGGCCACGTAGTGCGTATGCTTCCTCAACATGTTTTCTGGTTAAAACAACGTGACAGTAAGGCTTCATGGAGCTCAATAGAATTAAAGAGAGCAAGAGAGAAAGAAATCCAAAGAGGGTTTACTGGAGCTGTGCGGTTTAGGGATGAAGACGTTAATGGTGATGTCAGCGCCTGCCTGACGCTGCAGAGGTTCACATGGGACAGGAGGAGGGGGGAGGAGGGGGGAGGCTGAAGGGAAGAGATGGATGAGGAGTCAACAGGGACAGCAGCAAAGCATTTAACAGAAAACACATAGAAGTAGACAGATTGAGAGAACAAGAAAGGGGAAGGGAGGAGGGAGAGAGGATAAAACATAGCTGGAGAGGGAGAAATGTGAGGAGAGATACGTACATACGCAGAGAGAGGGAGATAAAGAAGAGAGACACTGAGAGGGAGGCAGAGGGTAAAATGAAGATAAAATGGAGAGAGAGACAGCGAGGAGAAATGGCAGACTGGGTGACATCACTGTTGGCGGTCACAGGCCAGTGCTGCATTGCAGGTACCAGGACAAAACCCAGCTGGGAGAGGAGGAGGAGGAGGAGGGAGACCAAGAATTACAGAGGGGGAGATGGGAGACAGCAGTGTGAGGCAGATCATGGAAGAGAAAAACATCATGTTCACACATGTGAACACATGTTCCCCAGGATGTTTTCTCCAGACACATGCTCCCTTCAGACAGGTACAAATTAAAGCACTACTCCTTTAACCTTACTGGAGGACAGTCTTTACGATAGAGTTCTGACGTAGAAGCAGCCCCTGGTTCTGAAAAGTATTTTTCCCCATTGCAAATTTCCATTTTAAAGTTTTCTTTTAAAGATCTTTAATATTCCTCAACATAGAAACACAGTCCTACCAACAATCAAGGAGTGGGGTCATGTCATCAGTATATATCTGATAAGTTAACTGGGTAAATAAAACAAGAAAAATCCTAGATCATGTAGGTTTCTGGTCAAAATAATCTCAAGGCAGTGATGTGTTTTGTCCTCAGCATTTCTGAAAATGTGGCTACAGATTTAAACTGCTGAATTTTTTTGATTTGGTTTCTATGAAATGTAAACCTTAACTTCAGCTCACCATAGCACAGCATGCCGCAGAATAAAGCTCTCTGATTGGATGTTTCTTACTGAAATGCACCAAAGGAGTTGTAGCTGACTTTTTCCACGGCTTGTATCTTTGACATCTTTAGAAACATTTAACAGAGTTGTTTAAGCTATTTACCGATTAGTCAATCCGGAGAGTTGTCTGTGATATTTACTTATGGAAACCTCGACACCCCAAATCAACCTCCAAATTTAGGCCCTATGGTGACCTCATGATGTGAAAGAAAAACTACTACAGAGTGCAAAACACAAGCACACCACCCTTGTCGAGGTGATGAGTCCAACAATTGTACAGTGATTTCAGCTTCCAAACTCAAAAAATGCTAACTTCGACAAAGCTTAACTTCATTACAACTAGAAAAAGTATGTTTGAAGCCCAAACTGGCTCATTATGAGACGCAGACGTATAAGAAACAAAAAGGAACTTTCTACAGTGTTGCAAGTCAGTGAAATAAAGACTACAAGCATTAAAATCATTAAAAGGTTATTGATGTCTCATCCCTGCTAAATTCCCATCACATGAAACTGCTCGTCTCTACTTAACTGAGGTACCACTGTTTTGCACTTATGAATAATTGTCCTTCAATGAAAATCACATTAAGGAAGCAGGATGCTTTTAAAATACTGTTTAATTGTAGGAAATATCTAAACCTTTTCCATCTCAAGCTCACTTGCATTGCTTTCAAAACATGCAAAACTTCAATCTAGTTTAGTTCAGCACTAAAATTGAACACACAGGTCAAAGTGTGAGTTGCTGCCATTCATGCTGGTTCTGAAATCGATGTGACTGAAAGGTTTATCCTGCAGCGCCATCCTGCCTCAGCAGGCTCAAGCAGAAAGTAGTGAGGTCAGTATTTTTTAGCATAAAAAACAGCAGGGGAGAGTACATGTTAATGTGTGACAGTGTGAAACAGAAGCTGCATGTTGAGCAAAATCCTTGATGGACAAAACAGATGTCCGACACTAATTCCTTAACATTTTAAATGCATTTCTATACTCTGAAGACAGAGTACAATTAATGTTAAGAAGTTCAATTTCATTTGATTTAGTGAATTAAATACCAAATAAAATCCAGGTAGTTCTCACAAACAAAAAGGAATGCGCTTCAAGTTTTTTTTATGATATTTAGCTCTTGTTTCTAGAGTTTGAATGTATTTGTAAAATCATCTGCCAAATGAACGTCACGTAAAAGCAATAAAGCAATCCTGCTCAATGATCTACGACCCTGTCCTCAATGACCTGATACAAGCAGAGGCATTAAAGCGATCGCTACCTCGGCATTAAGTGCTTGGCAAAATCCTTGTGGGGTGACAAATTCAAATCGCTCTGCCCTACTGAGTATTATGTTTCAGCTTTTCAGAGAAATCAATGAATAAAACCTTCAGTGCCAAAATAAATAATGGATGTAGAACCAAATCCAAAGCCTGGTATTGCCTTGAGCTCTTAATACACTTTCCCTGGCAACTCACTGTTCATTTTGAGCATTTATATCATATGAAGCATGAAAAATAATAAAAATCGAGTCTGAAACAACGTGATCGGCCCGATTTCCGATCTCGTCATCGGATCTGGACATCCCTACATCTTAGTATTCACTTAGTCAAAAAAGACAGTAAAGGTCCCTTAACGTTTTCTTCAAATGCATTGCTATTAAAAATGATTTATTATTTACCTTGCATTAAAAAGAGTTCAGCATCACTGGTGTGTTGTTTGTTTAGCAGACAGCTACGTCTTAGTCTACAAGCCCCTTAAGTCTGCATTTGTCCTTGGTGCAACAGCTTATCCAGAATAATTTTGACCTTCATACAATGATCATCATAATGCAATCTGACACTTTAGTTTGTCATTTCTTCCTGTGGAAAACAGATTCGCACACTTAATTGAAACAGTACTACTGAGTATTAAATCAGTAATTGCATGTGTTATGCTGAAATATTATCCCTGACTGTAGAAGCAGAAAAACAGTATAAAACCTGATATGAGATATGAGATGTTGCTTGTTTTATAGTTTTGTAAAATATTTTTCTTCTATCTTTAACACATAGTTTCCTCATTCTCTGAATATGTGTTTCCCTTGATGATCACATGGTTATTATTTTACAAAAACAAATGTGGTCAAACGAGATCGCTTCACATGTGTAATTAACAAAATTTGATTGTTTCTTTTCTGTGATTTTGCAGTATTGTGATGTATATCAATATTGAAAAAAATATTACTATTAATGTCAGCCTAATAACCACCAAAAGTTGCTCACCCTGAGGAGAGCAAAGGAAAGCCTAAATCAATACAAAGACCTCAAAGTATCAGAAATCAGCCACCAGAAGGCCACAACGTCTGCAGCAGAAGTGATGATACAAACTTTCCAGCCGTGAGAACAATTTAAACTCTATGATGAAAGTGGAGGTAAACAACGCTTACCTTCTCTTGTACTCGTCTCTTTCTCGCTTCACTTTGGCCAGTACGTTGTACAGGGCCCTGATCTCAGGTGTGATGGTGTCGATCTGGACCCCGACGCCGTCTGGGTGAGTCCAGGAGACCCCGGGGCCAGTGACGCACGACTCCCTCCCGGTACCAAACCGACGGGTGTGGTTGAAGGACCAGATCGTCCCGGGGAGGAATCGCGGGGGAGGAGGGGGGGCGTTGTTGGTGTTGGTACCGGCGTTAGAGGCGTATTTCTCGTTGATGTTTGTGATGGGTTTGGACGGGTCGGTGGGACTCAGTGCCGGGCTGGAGAACCCGGATGTGGTGAGGTTGGAATTTGAATCCGTGATCGGGTTGAGGTTGTTCCCCAGCAGGTATTTGTTGTCAAAAAGAGGAGGAGGGTTCAGTGTTGGTGAGAGGAGGCCGCCGGGCAGGTAGGCAGAGTTGTTGACGTTGAGGAGAGGGATGAAGCCCGGTCTGGCTGGGATAGGCCCAATAAATCCAGTCTGGACCCCCATCTCTTTGGTCAGAGGCTTCTTGTGTCCATCCCCTCCGCAGTTTTCCTCAAGAGCCTGCTGCAGCTGCTTCTCCAACACCTTGTTCCTGCGCTCCAGCTCGTGCACTTTTGCCAAAAAGCAGCGGAAGCGCAGGTTCAGGGTCTTAAGGACGCTGATGTTGGATCCCAGGTCGTTACGCAGCGCCATGGCCGCCGGTGGCACGCGGTGCAGGGGGCTGCTCAGGTGCAGGTAGGCGAGGCCCGACGGCGGCAGGGCGCCCAGGTCCAGCCCGGACAACCCATCAGGCCCGAACCCGCCGTGGTCCCCAAAGAAGTAGCCAGGCTCCGGGATGGCGGAGTCGGTCTGGCCCGTCATCTGTTGGTGGTGCTGCTGCGGGGCCAGGAAACCGTTCTCCCCCAGGACCGGATTCATGCTCGAATAGGAAAATCTGAAGTGCTCGAAATCCGGCATGAACCCAGACTTCTTTATAGTCAACTCGCCAGGTAATTCCGTCTAAAATCTGATTATTGTCTAGAACCGGAATCAGGCCCAGCAGCCTCGTTTTTGAGTCCTCCTCTTTATTTCAACCGATGCTCACCTTTATGTAGGGAGGCTGTGGGCTACAGTCAGATAACGCAGTTCAAAAGGATAGGCCTAAAATCGCAGCAAAATAACTCCGAAAAGACTAACAGCAGGCCTATGATGATACGCTTTATGGAATAAAAAATAAACTTCAAGAAGATGCCTCTAAACTTGCAGACACAGCTGGTCCAAGGAGCAAAATTAGATTACTGAGTTTACCTTTACGCAGGAGTATTTTCTTGTCTAGATCACAGTGGCGCACTGTGAGCGCACTTTCATAAACTGTTTATTCTAAGCCTTAGAATAAAGCTCTAAGGATATATTTTGTAGCTTTAATGAAAATGTAAGCACTGTACCTGGCAGTCAGAGGAGGAAACACTAGCTTTGGCACCAAATAATGAGGTAAAATCAGTCCGAGCAGAGAGTCGAGCAGCAGTGCAGTAAAGCCCAGGAATAAACACAAGTGAATGACTGCGGCTTTCAGATGCCGTAATGACACTAATAGAGTAGCATCGTCTGAGCTACCGTAGTGACCGGAATAGAGGAGCACCTGTGCTAAAGCCGCCTAAATAGGGACATTTAACACTTCCTGGATCCATTCTAAATAGGCTAATGTTACATAATCGAAAGTATTTTATAGTAGTTTATAGTCCAGCTTTCAAAAAACAATAAGCTAAATGTTCCACCTTCTTTCCAGA
Source organism: Lepomis gibbosus (assembly GCA_029875015.1). NCBI lineage: Eukaryota > Metazoa > Chordata > Actinopteri > Centrarchiformes > Centrarchidae > Lepomis > Lepomis gibbosus. The sequence continues at coordinate 14,776 of JAPMOB010228142.1, forward strand.
CAGTTTCATTCTCAAAAATGTTGACACAGCTGACTTAAGTTAGCTAACCTGGGTATGGCTAAAGTTAGCAAACTTCTTGCCTACAGCTTGATTAGTACCTTAATAACCACATACACATGCCTCTATATTACTCTGATGTAACTCCAGGAGTTGTTTACTTGGCCTATTGGTTAAAATTTCTTCGCTAACGTTAGCTTTCTAAGACTCTTGTGAACTGGATGGCAGACTTAATTAATGTTAGCTAACTTTGCCCAGTTAGCGAACATCAACTAACTTGAGCTAACTGACGGTTTCTGCAGGTCAGATGTGGAAAGGGCCTAGTGAACCTGTCTCATTCATAAACTTAGTAACGTTACTGTTTGTGAACCACATATTGTCTTTGTAATTTCCTGTTGTATTTTAACAGCTATCAGAGATGAAAACTGGCTCCACCGTTCACTGCACACTTACCGCCACCCTGTCCTCTGTGTTCAGGATAAAAGTTGCAACCGCCTGATTTTTATTTGGCTTTTCTCCCAGAAACTAATTTCATACACTGCAGCAAACTCAGTGACACATGTCTGGGCAGAACTAGCAGTACAGCTTTAGGATTCTGGCTGAAAAATATGTTTTGACTATTAATTTTAAATGCACCAAAACACTACATAGGGGTGACAAATTAAAAATAAAATCTAATGAGCTCTGAGACTGGACACAAACACGACTATCAATATTTGGTTACACCTGTGGTTTTCTGACTTACAAAACACATGTTGAAATGTTTGTAACACACGAAGCTTAAGAGTTACCGATTAAGTTCTAGTTTGGACCTGTAAGTTGTTTGCTGTATGACATTTAGTAAATCAGACTGTCATTGTAGCTCATAAATAATGTATTAGCTAGTCAGATTACTGAAGATTTGGGTGAACTTCTCTATAAGTCTTATGAATGAAGTGACAAGTAAACTATAAATTAGAGAGTCTCATAAGAAGGCATGAGACTGTTATGATCCATAGTTAAGAGGATATAGGATCATTGAGATATTCTCAGGAGTGTGTCTCTCTAGAAAACTACACCTATTGTAGGACACTATCCTGCTTCCTCTTCAATCTAATAATGCTGGACAATTTTTCACGTTTATCCCCAAAATCCATTATATCTTATGCACCAAACCCAGTGTAACTTGTCTGGACAGAACTTGAGGATTCTGGCTGAGAAATGTTCAACAGCTCACTGTTTAAAATGTTTTACTAAATACAGACTAATGACAAAAATAAGATTTTAGAGTGCCACAGACAAAGCTCATGGCAATGGGTGTTAATCATAGACTGTATATAAAAAAGGTGTTTATGTACACAATGATAGTTTTCAATCACTTTGTCACCTATGATATTTCAAGGCTAAAGTTAGCAGTATAAGGTAAACACTGAAGGCATAAGGCCATAGTTTTATCTGAACCCATTATTAAGACCCTAGTACCAGAGGTACTAATTTGTGTGCACAGTGAATACAATATATAAAAATTACAAGTCTTTCCACAAAGAGAACTTTATTATCATATTTTGTGCAACAAGACCATTCAGTACAGTAATGGAGCAGTTGGAAAATCACCTCTAAAAACAATGCTTACCGCAGTCCTCATTGCTTGACAGAGGTGAGATATAAAAAAAAGGTATCAGCTACGTGTTTGTCATAGAGTTTGCTCCCGGAAACAGATGGCACGGCATCCAGTTACAGGTAAAGAGGGAATCATGGGAAGGAACAATGACTTTATTCCTTGGTGAACATGTGCTGGACCAGGTCGCACACACGGTTGCTGTAGCCGAACTCGTTGTCGTACCTGCAGACAGTGAGCAGAGATTGGAGGTTATAATTGGTAAGATATGGTGGGAAATCTGTGGCATTCATGAATGGAAAATGTCATCTGGAGATTACATTTAAAATTTTCAGAATTGAAGGATTTCCAGTCAATTTGTAGGTCTAGTATGGCATGTAGCCTTTTTGATGGTTACATACTGAAAAGCATGTTTAAAGAATCATTCTCTAATGAAAAT
>JAPMOB010228143.1:0-17452 GCA_029875015.1 Lepomis gibbosus
AGATAGATAGATAGATAGATAGATAGATAGATAGATAGATAGATAGATAGATAGATAGATAGATAGATAGATAGATGCTTGTTAATCTTTGCATCTAAGAGCTCATTAGGATCTTGTCAATCTGTCATTGCCACTTCTGTTTTCCCCCCTCTCTTTCTCTAGAAGGGTGGGATATCCGCATTGGTTGCTATGGCACCAGACAGCTCCACGTTTCCTCAGACAACGGCTAACTCGGATTGTGTGTCTATGTGTGCATGTTTTCTGCACACGTGTGTGTGTGTGTGTGAATCCACATGTCTAATTGTGGGCACGAGCAATGCATGCATGTGTTAGGCCCCTTTGCGTTTAATGTGATGAGGTTCAACAAAGTGATAATCATCAGTGTTTGGTTTACTGTGCCTTCACTGTAATCAATGATAAAATCCACTTAAGATTCATAATCCATAACAGGTAAGCAGCTGCAACTCAACTCAGTGCTATGTTTTTAATCTTCCACTTGATGACTTGCTTGATTTATTCATGAGGTGTGAATGGGGTTACAGCTGGCATGTAACAATTTGAGAAGTGCTTTGAATATCTATCAGTCCTAGATTTCAGTGTTTGTGCCTTGCATCTGTTTCTTAGTACTTTGTAAAACCGGACTGTGTGACTTCACAAACCCACGTCTTCCATCATCCATCCCCCTTGACCTGCCCTTTCTGTGTTTGCACTCCAGCAGAGGGCAGTGTCTGCTTGACACCATGCTATGCCTCTACCAAACATTCCACTAAATGTTTATTTTAAGCAGTGACATAGTTTAATATCACAGAAAACATGCACTGACTGTGGCCTTTTTTTTGACAAAAAGTGATTAAAAACCTGTGCTTTTATTTTCCACCCACAATCAAGCATAGAACACCGGCACATCAAGAGGTTGGCAAATATTCATACTAACAAGAAGATAGAGTAAGTCGCTAGTGCCAGACACAAGTTTAATTACGATAAACTGAAATTTTGTGTTTTCAAAATATTTTCAACTACAATTCACACAATTCTTTACTCAACAAGATGAGATGAAGGGTGAAGGGCTGAGTGCATTAAATTGATTTTCAAGACATCTTTAAAAGAAAATGACTAGACGCTGTTGAAGCTACAAGAGCATGCTGCTCTGACAGCTGGGTGGTTGTAAAGAAAGGGAGCACTGGAACATTTGTCTGTCTCTCTGTATGTGTGTGTTCATGTTTGTGTATGTGCATGTATGTGAGGAGGCCATGGTGTTGGGTAAAAGAGGTGTATTTTTTTTCCACCCTGTGGGGCCTCAGGCTGGGGTAGGGCGAGGCGGAGCTTTGGGGAGGCGCAGCATGGGGCGGGTTGTTTCAGCTGAACTCAGTGCACTGTAACAGCACTCGGGGCGGGAGGTCACAGAGTCCAGCATTCCTCTAGAGCGCTGTCTGTTTACACGACTGCCGCTGTGCTGGGGGGAGGTGGCAGCTCTGCATAACTACACCATCAGATAACAGTCATTGCTTGTATTGATGTTCATCATCTGCCAGGGAGATAAAAATCCTTTATTCATTGTTTCAAATGTTAAAAACAGTTCAGGTTTTTTAAAATTAATTTAACCCCTTCATTCTTACTGTACATAAACACCCATAGTCAAAATGGCTTCACAGCAGACTTAACCAAAGAAACAGTATTTTTGCATCTATGTATATACAGTCAACCCAGTTATTCACCTCTGTGTTTTACATGAGCAGAGATAATGAGGAAACACATGTGATATGACTGTATGACCTAAACATAGCGTTCAATATACGTAATGCACACACAGAGTCATTTGTATGCCTCTCCTTTCAGCTAAACCCTTGTCAGTATGTGTACCACAGACTACACTGTTAATGCAATAAACTTAATTTTAAAGCCATTCTGGTTTGTACTTGTGTAAAGATGCTATGAAAATGTATTGCTTGTGTATACTGAAGGATACACAAACACAAATGTACTAATTTTGTTTTTAGCCAAACAAAACGTCTCAATTGCTGCTCTTTGTACTGATGTAAATTTGCTTAGTAGATATACATCTACTCAATTATCCACTCTGTATTGTTAGTTCATTGTTAAAAATAGACTATGTTTCACATCAGTGAGATCATTATTCAGATACCAAAATATGCATATTGCTTCTAAATGAATTTGAGTTTGTGCTGTGTATGTACTGCACCATCCTGCATGTAAAAACACACTGATTCCACAGAGCAGCCAAAGTCAAAGTCAAAAGTATTCCTGAGCAGGACTGAGGGACCAGACCAGAGCTGAGATTATCTGGGGTGGGTCAGACTAAAAAGGACCAGTTCAGCCTCCTCTCAAGTGGCCAAGCTTATCAAGTTATTTATGCAAGAATAGCTTGGACTTGACTCGGCTGAGTTGCTGCTGGCCTCTCTGCTGGGCTAATCTGGGCTGAACTTTGACTGTAGCTCCTCTGTGCTGCTGCTCTCACATCCCAGAGCCTAACAGCCAGCTGGTCAGCTCCAGGGGAGCACAACAGAGATGGGGAGTGACACCCAAGCCCTAGAGAGACAGTGCTCTGACTGTACTGCGGCCTAGGGAGGGGGGTATGGCTGTCAAAGGCTCCATTGTTTGACAGGACAGCATGGTTTCACATGCAGCGTATGATTCTCGCTGCGGGTCTGAACTATAGCCCTGCCTGACCTAAACTGTCCAGGAGGATGTAGCTGTGGCCTCCATGGCCAGGTTAAAGTGTAACCATGTCCGTGTTTTCTCAGGAAAGTGTGTTTATCTAGAGGACCAACATGGAGGCCCTTTTGTTTAACTAAGTAGCAAGGCTCGCCCTAAAAGTAAAGCTCTCTGAAACACACAGGAACCAGGTGGCCCTTCCCTGTTCCATTTACTGCTAGTTAGGTACAGTGTGCATGAGCACGTGTGCGCTTGAGGGTTTGTTTACATGTGTGGAAAATAAGCAGAATGCAGGTAGACAGACAGTATCTGGAAGAGAAACATAAGCTGAGATTTTTCATCCAGCACAGTGGGAAAAGCACACAATGAAAGCCCACACAAATTCAGGATATGAAAGGGCACCTATGTTCTGTGGAGAGTGAAAAGGCTGCAATAAAAATTCCAGTATTTTTCAACCTGCATCTTGTTCTCATAACTCTGGCCAGTGTGACTACAGGACATATCAACTTTGCACTTGCCAAACTAAGCAAACTAAGTATGAGGCCGTGGAGTCCTGTCGATTTAACCAATAGTGAATGACAGAAGATTCAAGAAAGGTGCAATGGCTGGATATCTAGTGGAGGAAAGATGGATGCTTGTGTCAGTATGTTGACATGCTTTCAATGACAATGTTTGGTTCAGGTGTAATGTTTACCAAGTTAACCATCTTACGTGTCTTTCTTAATTATGCTAACAGTTGCTAATACACTCTAAACAAAATGTAGAGCTGAGGCTGATGGGCATGTCATTGGTTTTGCAGGTATTTGCTCATAAATCAAAGTACTGGACAAAGATGATGGCACTGCTGTAGGTCTGCATGTCTGTTTGACCGAGCTACACACACACGTACACACACATACACACACACACACTCGCAGGATGAAGCGTGGCTTCAGCTACATTCACACAAAATACAGCACCATGTGGCTCCCTCCTGCAGGGTTGTGCAGAGGCATGGCCATGTTAATTTACACTTTAGAAACACAGTGAATCAATCAGAAAATCACATTTTCTTTTAGATTCACTGCTTTGTTTGCTCAGCAATTGACAAATCCTACTCGTTATGCCTTTAAAGCAGACTGGATTAGTGGTTTACACCACTACAAGTACTGCTAAAGCAGGGCAAAGTGGAAGAGAGTTATGTGAAAATGTGCTCTTCAGGATATGGGACAACAGTTTTCAGTTGATATGTGTAGAACATTCCCCTTAGGCAGAAACTATACAAAGCATTTGAGAATTTCACTTCACTTCAAGATTTTACTTCACATCTTTTTAGGACTGGTGCTCAATTTAGCATCTTTGATTTAAAAGTAAGCACAGACTTTCTAAATGTCTTAATAACATTTGGAATATCCACATTAAGCTTATAAAGTAAAATGTGATTTTTCTGTCAAACTAGGAGATGTCCGGCATCTGAAACCCTGAAAGAAAAAGAAAAAAACAAAAACAAGCTGTCTCATTTATATTTGACATAAGTTTCTGCTTAACACTCAAATATGCATCTTCCCTTGGTTAGAAGCCTTTTAAAGCTGCATGAATCACATTTGGGCTGTGAAGCAACACTCATCACATTACGAGCCCTCCATGGACACATTCATGCCAGAATTTCAGAGTTGGGTGTTGGCTGCTCAACTAAATGCTTTGTGGCAGCTGGACACGTTCATGCACCAAATACTCAGTTGTGCACAAAAACCCTGGAGCAAAAACTAGCTCTACTTCATCAAAGACCTCACTCACAGGGGAAAATGTTCGCACATATGTGGTATCCACAGACGCCACCTAGAAAATACCTGTGCTTGCCATTAGTGTAATTAGGTTAACCAGTGTTCTGGCGGAGTGGATGATGATGATGTAGTTTGTATGATGATTTGGCGATACTGTTGTTACACATTCATGCCAATAAAGCTAATTTGAATTTGAATTTGGATGAGTTGTGTAGTGTTTAACTGCAACGTCCCCTGTTAAATGAATGTTCTGAGCAATCTGAAATTAAAAACTAACAAAATCTCTTCAGACTTATGAAGAGTTTAATCTGACGTAATGCATAATTATGGGCGACAGTTCTTTGCATTGAATGCCAGTGATGATTCAAACAGGTCACATGACCTCTCATCTCAAGATAGCTGAATGAAAATGGCTTCTATGGATACCCACAAATCTCCCCTTTACAGACATGCCCATTTTACACTGATTCCATGCAGTTTTGGTGAAAAAACATGCAGTTTTTTGCATGGAGTATAAATGTGAGTATAAAAATGGGGAAATTTTTAATATTTCTGCATAAAAAGTATACAATATAGTTGCAAAGGGTATGACTGGAAAGCAGAGGCCATACTTGAAGTTTGACATCACTGTATAAAATGATCTATTGTGACCTCTATGATAACTACAGCCTCATGAGACTTTACAGCCACAAACTAGAGACTTTGGGCATACAGAGGATGTGGCTGTTCTAGGTATCTAGACAAAAAGGGGGTTTTCAGAGCAATGTCCAAATCGTAAGTGTAACCCATCCAAATGCCTACCCCTACACTCTTAACTTTGAATAGGTGCCTAACCAAAACACAATATTAATTACAGATTTATGACCAGAAAAACATGACACACAGTGCTACATCTCATAAATCTTCAGGTTTCCAGCTTTCAGATGATATACATAACACTTTTATGTGGTATATACTGTTCTGATCTGTCATCTCCCCCTAAACTTCTGTCATGTTCCCCCCTAAGAAAAAACAAAAATTGGTCTATGGTATGGAGGGGTTGAGTGGAAGAGGTATTATCTACACTGCAGACTGTAGTCTCTGCTGACAAAGATAACTAGAAATTTACTCTTCATTCCTTTTTACTCACTAATTCATAGTGTGCTTCATTTGAGAAGCAACTACGCAACTATCAAGCTACACTTTTAAGAAATGAGTCATTTGAGAGTAAATGGCAATATCCACGGGTGCACTCCAAGATTACGAGAAACTTTGTAAATGTACACTTCTGCCTTTTTGCCTCCAAAGAAAACGCACACTCAGCAAGGATATCCCACATACTGGAGGCACATGTAATGTCTTCTCTCTGGCCCAAGGGTCTACATTTCCACTCATGGTGCTGACTCAGCCCACGATAGGAAGAAAAGAGTATGTTGGGCACTGTTGGCAGTAAGGGAAAAAGGTAAAAACTCATTTCATAACCTTGAGCACTGAAATATTAAGTTCATGGCAAAAGGTTTTAACTCCTAAGGGAAAGTAATGCTTTACATGGTTTACAACATGGTCAACAAAGATGACTGATTAACTCATGAGCATTGTTAACCGCGTGGCGTTTTCTAGAAGAAAAACGATCATTATATGATTTGACTAATGCCCTTAGTTTCCCAAATGCAATTGAATCACCAAATTAAATGACTCCATGTAATGACACAAAGGTGCAAGTCCTACTAATCCCACCATCAATAAAGAGCCCAAGCTTTACAAAAAAATCCAAACTAGACATGAAGCTGTTTTAAGAGAGTCCAACACCTAGCAAGCTGAATATATTATTTCTCCTAGGAGAGGGAAGAAAAACAGAAGTGCAAAGCTAAAATACCAGTGAATCTTGGAGCTGCAGTCAACAACTCGTAAGATAAAGAAGTCTAATGAAATGCCTGTGTTGCTGTGTTTCATGCAGGATATGTAAGAAGGCAGTTGTTTACTACAACAGGGAAAGCACAGGTGTAAATAACAAACTGAATGATTTCCATTTAGCTGCTTCAGTTTCAGGGTCCTGGTGTTGTTTGTGTTGGCTCACTGTCACACTGTCACGGCTTACTGGGACTCTTGAATAGAATGGAGATATTGTTAATGTCATTAGTAGCACACGTGATTTTCCTACAATAACAAGTGAAAATGTCTGCTGTGAAAAAGGTACTCCAAACTCAAAACAGCAGTCTGCACTTTGGCATTAAAAGAGTACTCCACTAATTTAGTATCGCACTCCTGTAACTCAGTTTATTTTTTTTAATTATTACAATCGATTCTGCAGAACCAGATATTTCGTCTTTTTTTTACTCTGCGCCTACATTCCCTACAATGCAATTCAAACACTGTCAGTTCATTCGGAGCTGCAGGTGTGTTATGCTATTAGTGGCTCATATAGCCTCCAGTGCTTGCCCTAGAATATTTTTGTTTGAATTTGCTGTTGTGCTTCCATGAGCATGACACACTGTCTCGTATTCACACGCATCGATTAATTTTAGTGTTTTTCCTTTTTGTGAAAGACTGCAAGGTCCATGTATTTGATGGGGGGTTTGGAAGAAAAATTTACCTAACATTTGGCTTAATGAGACAAAGTTAATTAAGTTAATTACTGAAATTTAATGTATTTTTAACATGCTGCCATGGTTGGGGTCAGTCACAACATCTGACTTCTTCAATTGAAATAAATATTGTAAACCATGTGCAATCATCTTTAAATGATGTGGGTAATTAACACAAATAAGTTTAATATAACAATTTGGTTGGTCTGGACAAAAAAGTCTGAGTAACAGAGAAATGCAAAAGTGAAGCACTGAAGCCCTGAAGCACAGCGGAGATGTATGCTGGCAGCTTTCTAGCAGGTGGGAAACAATACAAGACACTGTACTCTATACATTTGCTGCCAGTATGACAGCTTACTGCTAACCTTTTCTTCCACTCCGCTTATTTTCACCGTCACATTCTACCGCTCGCCCATTCAAACTCACTGAACCACACAGTCGCTTTGTACACACATTTGGCACTGCCCTATTCCTTCAAAGAGTTACGCTACTCTTAACAGTACCTTTCAAGTATAGATGTCCTTTAAAGAATGAGTAGAGGGAGCTAGCCAGCCATTTTATTGTGTTCGTACAGTGTCTGAGTGAAAATCAATAGTAGCCCACTGATATTAAAGATATTGTAAAATTTTTGCAGAGGCGATCAGAATTTTGATAGCTGTATATATGGGTAACATTAAGCAAAGATGAATGCGTGAGATACAGAGGTCTGGTAAACTCACTTCTTTCTAATTCCACACCTCCAGATTTGCTTCTTTTTCAAACTTGTAATCTTCAGACCCAACTGACTCAAATGACACAGCTCGAGGAAATTTATCAGATTTCGCACAGCTCCCTCTGAAGCCACACTAAGCTTTACTTTTTGTTCACATATACAGCCGTACTCTCCAACACCTGTAAGGAAACACTGCTTAAAGCAGCTTTAAACTATAGTGCACCCTATAGGTTATAGGGATCTAACAGACTCCCCTGACTGCTATCTTTGAAACAGCATGTTCTCCGTAAGTCCAGGTCTATACTACGCTGCAAAACCCATACTCTACATTCAGATTTAGAGTTCCACGATTCAAGTGCAATAGGAGAAAAAACTCCTTTGTTCCCTGTGTAATAGCGCTGCGAAATCGTCTCATGTAACCTCATATTTAGAGATTGTTTTATGTTTTTATGGCAGGCTTACTCGTAGTGTACTGTATGCAATGGTTACATTTTATTTTTGTGTGTCTATCTTTTGTGCTTATTGTGTTGTTATTCTGATCCCTCTATGTATGTTCTTATCTTGTGCCCTGACTGCAAATCAAGTTTCCCACTTGGGATAATAATAAATGAACTGAACTGAACTGATGGTGTCTGTGTTTAATCCAGATTAATTACATTATTAATTGCTAGCTTTGAGCCACCTGACAGGGTTTTGAATATTTACAAAACGACTTAAAAATGATTCTCAGCCAAACCTTTTTGCTAACCAAGGGATTCTGTTGCCCTGAGTCAGTCCACTAAGGGAGCACGTTCTCTAAAACTGCAAAGAAGCTACAAATCGCACCACCCTCTCCAGGATTACCACACCCAAGCCCTCATATTATAGCTCTATAACCTAAGCCTTAACATAACAAGCTGAGCTACACAGCAGGGTGTTGGAGAATAGAATACTTTTTCTCATGCCTCTGTGTCCCACTCCCTGCAACAGTACTAGACAGACTGATGCACTAATTAACTCTACAATTAGATAAAGTGCAGAGAATCTGCACTATATGTGAGTAAATTAAATCACCAGTAAATCAGTAGTAAAAAAACAGTATGCAATGGGTTTTTTTTGTTTTTTTTACAACATTTTGGATGTCACGTTGTTGATTTTCACACTGGACATTTTTTATATAGTTTGAAAAATGTATATAAATACACATTATCAGTGAGCTCTCTATAGTATGTCATATCATATAGTCTCTATATAATATTGATTAATTAATCTTCTCTTTTGCCATTTTCCCATAAGATTTAGGTATAATTGTGTTCTCAGTTACTACAAGAGTGATTTAACAAGCAACTGATCTTGGTGGTTAAAACCTTGCTGCTACTTCTAAGCTTTGTAAGAAAAAAAAAATCAATCACAGCTTCACCTGCATTTTTTAAAATTATTTTCATTCTGTGTAAGAATAAACTCACAATGACTTCTAAGATGAAATAATAATAAAGTACACAAGTTACAGTTAATAACTTTCTTTACAGTAGCCTCATTCTCTTGTGTTTTTCTCACTGGCTCCGTGGGATCAGCTGCAGACATAGGGCCAGCTCCATACTGTGAGACGCTCTGCCTTTCTAGCAGGTTGATCACACCAGCTGGAGTCCAGGATGGCAAAAAAATGTTAAGAGGTTCACCTAGAGGGGTGCTCTACATGAGCCACTCTCAACGCTCTTCCCTCCTCTGCGCATTACAGCTCTGTCATGTGTTACCTGAGGAGGATCAGGAAGGGAACATCTGGATATGTTCTGAGGGCTGTAATTTTAGAAGCTCTTCAACACTCCTAATCCCCTTCCCTCCCCTTGTTTATTTTGGTCCAGTTCTCTGGTCAATAGCCAGATTTCTTAGAAGCAACCACCAGGTTACTGGGACTGACACAGTGAGGCCCTACAAAGCAGAAGGAGATCTGGCTGGCATGGCAGCACTCTTCAAGGACAGTGAGCATAGCCATCTTTCCCATAGAAAGATACTGTCAATAGATTTGTCAAAGCAATTAATGTCTGCTTCATGAAACATCATGAGCTGGCATTTCTTTCTGTGAGATGTTGTTTTGTTTGCATTCTAGGAAAAGCAGCTGAGCTCAGTACAGCATAACAATGCATCCATTTTTCTTGTAATCAACATCTGGATCATCATAAGAAATTTCTTGAAAAATGGACTGTCACATAAATATAATCCATCCCCACTGCACAGGCTTTTACAGTGTGAAAAAAAGTGTACAGAAATATGCAATAAGGTTTCTCTGAAGCAGAGCAGAGATGGAGACAAAAGTTCATTTTAAAACCTGATTTCATTACACAAACTGCAGTTTCTATCTTCTTTCATAATTTAACTCTGTTTGTCGTGGGGGGGATTCAACTTTGCTACACAATTGGGAACTCTGCTTTGCCCATGCAGAATGACCAACGGACAGGAGAAGGAAGTCAAAAACAACAGATTTCTAGTGCAAAAGTCACCCCATTTATTGCTATTTGCCACCATGTCGATTGACTGAACAGACTATATTAAAAACATCATTACTACTATCACATTACTACAAGAATGTAACAACTGTTACTCATTCAATGTTTCAAATTTTTCTGAGGTTCAAGGATTCAGCATAGGTTTGACTGATCTCTGCCCTCCAATAGAATAAAAACTTAAGTTCAAATTAATACTTTTCTTGTATTCAACTTGCGCCACTTAATAATAACAACCACAAGCTGAGATCAGACAAAGGGAAGAAGGTGAAACAGCCTACAATTGGAAGAGGCAAGTTGTTGACAAAGGCAGAGAGAGGCCTAATAGGAACAGACAGAAAAGGAAGAAAAAAGCACAAGATAAGGAGATAAAGAGAGATAAAATAAAGAGATTAGAAGGGGTCAAAAGGGGAGAGAGAGAGAGGGGAAAAAAGGGATGCAGCATGGTCATATTTTACAGCCGAAAGCAAGCTTGTGGTCAGGCTAGTTTATTAGAGTTGTTTATTTTACAAGGGGCTGTCCTGAATAAAAAAATAGATTAAAAAAATCAGCATGTCATCTCTGCACTGTCTTGACGTGAGGTTATGGCTCCATGAAGCACTATACTGTTTCTTTCCTTGTGTAACGAATCCATACAAACCACAGATTCACACATGCACAAGCCCGCTGTATGCACAGATACCTATTAATCCTGATAGATGTGACAGAGACAGTATATAACAAGGCTGCAGGTGTCAGGTCTCAGGTACAGACTACATATGAACAAGCAATCAACACGAATGTGTCTCTCTAATGTGTTAATTAGTCTCCTATTTCTCTCCACATTACATCAAATTAGCTATAAAGGTATAAAGTTCTGAAGTGATTTTAACTGCATGCCATCCATGTGATGATTATTCTTGTGACCTTCAGTATTTATTTATTTATATATTTTACACCCAAACACTTCACTGCTCAAGTACATAAAATGGCTGGATAAAAACCTTTTACTAATTCTGCCAGGATTTCTGTAAATTTATACTGCCACACTGGGCTGGTAGCATGCAGTCAGCTAGTCTAATCTGTACGACTGCATATGCTACTGTAATTAACTGTGATATTGTCATAATAAAATTATAACTTAATGAAGTTTTATATGATGTTGCTTTAAGAGCGGATCTGCCAAATTTACATGAAATTAGACTGATTCCGCTCACTCAGATGACTGAAGAACATGATTCTGAGGAAAACTATTTTGGATAATAAAAAATGTTCATAGCAATGTCTTTGGATTTATTTTGAATTTTAATATGAAGCAACCCTCAAAAATACTACAACAAAATGTCATATGTTAAGTCACTGCATATGTGCACTGAAATGTGCTTATCACATTGTGTTATTAAGAGACACTGTGAGCAGAGAAAGTGGGAAAAGTGGATGAAAGGTCATTAGGTAAAACGATGTCCACAATAACTGCAAATACGAACTGACAGAAATAATGATTCAGCTTAAATGTGTACAACAAGAAGCATTACATTTTAAATATCTACTCCCTATTTATGCTCAGTATATAGAGGTGGAGAATACTAAAATGATTCTTTGCCTCTAACTGGTAGCACTTGGTATAAATGTGTACATGACGTCAACATTAAAATACGTATGCTTCTCATTATATTTTAATGCATATTCCTAAAATCCGATGCTAGTATTTCGGCTGAACGGGCTTCATCATGACAGTGGCATAGAGGAAAAAACCCTGGTCTTTCAAAAAAGACCAGGGTTATTTTTATTCAAAGATATTTATTTAATAAGGAATAAGCGCAACAGAGGTTTTCACTGCCACTGCTTGGGCCTTTGTTTTGTTTAGGGCTTACTCTAAACCATTTAGAGAAATGGTGCGCAATCACTGCAATGACACTGTCTTTTCAGCCCTAAGCCTCATGCTAGTTACTGCAGGGAAACCATTTTTCTGTCACATCCTTTCACCTGCTGCCTAAGATTAACTTTGGCCAGTGAGAGTGACCTCACTACTTTAATTTTCCAAAGCATAACAAAGTGGGCCTTATTTCCTGACTGCAAGGCTCCACCTTAAACTGATGACATATCACAATCAAATATACAGAAAATGTCTGTAATGAATACCTTCTTCACTCTCTAACATTATATTATACATCATATTTCTGTTACCCCTGAATAAACCACATATTGAGGAACAGATGCTTTTGTGAAAGGACAATAATCCACAATAACTTTGTTCACTACGATAAATATATTAGCCCACGCTATACATGCATGATATGGACATTTTAGCAGGGACATAAGTATCCTCAAATAAGTATCAAATCAACATCTCTTGAAAGCTAAAGCTAAGCAATGTGGAAAAAATGATGTTAACCTCAAAATTAAATGTCAAATTCAGTTTAATGTCAAATTTAAAAACAGATTAAATAATTACAGAAAAGAACAGAAATTTGGTACCAATAATTAGTCAGCCACTGGCCACAGCAGCGTGACCTTCAAGCCCGGCTGTTGTTATTTTCCATAGAGGTCAGCAGCTAAGAATGTGAAGCATGCAAAGCCTGAAACATGCCTTTCTCTTCCCAACAACCCCCACCATTTTTTGTAAATATCTTTTGCTGCTACTCCTACAGTATACAGTACCTCCTATCTGTTTGTTTAAAATAAATGTACATTTTAAAACATGCTCTAAAGTAACTCCATCATCCTATGTGTCTTGTGTTCTGTTGTGCCTGTACCTTAATTTGAACTATCCTAGGTTTTGTAGCCCACAGCGTTATGAGCAAGATCACTAAATATGGTGCCATAATGACGTTAGTCATCATTTCCAAGAGCAGTAATCACTGGAGAGACCTGTGAAAAAACATAGGAGAGCTATTTTGATCTGTTTCCCTGCAGGATAGCCTTGGACAGCATGTAGGTTTTCAAATAGCCTAACTCACAACAGATACTAAAGTTTATGGTCAGCCATTCTGAGTAAACCTAACTTTGCGGGAATTTGCTTCTTTAAACTGCACATAATATGAAACTAAGGACTGATTGCAGAATTCAGTATTCGTTCAGTTATTATTAAGATAATTGAATGTTCTTTTTTTGCTGAACAATAAACTTGTATGTGGCATGTAGTACCTAACAGCAAGCTCTATATTTCTGAGGTGAACTAACGTCATTTAGATAGTTAAATGTATCTATAAACTGCAAAAGAAAAGTGTACCAGAAATGTACATCCATCTGTGTGCACTAGATATCACAACATGGGTTGTTCATCACAAAGCTACTATGGCAACAAAGCTAACAATTTAGGGCAAAGGTGCAGAATATACATAATAAGTTGTGCTACAGAATGAGGTATTCTGAGTGTATTACATTCTACACTCAGAATGGTGTTCAATGCCTGTTTCAATGAACCACAAACAGAGGATGTAGCCGCTCGTTGGCTCTACTTTTGGGGGAGCAGTCCTAAACAAGATCAAGATCAACTTTATTGACCCCTGAGGGAAATTTGTCTTGGGCATCAGTGCCTCCAAGGCTGCAGTAACAAATATATGGAATTCACAATAGCATACATCATATAGTCCGTACCAAACACATTGCAATGTACATGAGAGACTACCCCTATCAGTAATTGATGACTGAAAAATAAAAAAAAACTGAGTAATGGTGAAAGTTTTGAACAGCTTGTTCATTAAGGAGAGCTACGGAAGTAGGAATGGACAGCTTATAGCATGTATCTGCTGGCTGAAGGTAATACTCCGTATTCAGAGTAAAGCCCGACCGATTTATCGGCTGGCTGATATGAGTTAATTGCATTTAATCAGCATCGGTCATTTATAACAGCAGATATATGATTATTAAAAAAGAAACATAGAGTCAGATACTTCACTCAATGTCATGGGTGTTGCATAGTTTGCCCACCAGAGGGTGCGCTGCAGCTCCCCTGTTAACGACGCTGCCTCACCACAAAAACCACAGAAGAAAATAACTGTCTGCAGTTACAGTCGGCGTGTCTGAAATGATTAAACCAGAGTAAATAAATGGAGCTGAACAAGAATCTAACAAAGCCCACATACATACCAGCCTTCAATATCGGCCGATGACTTGTTAAAACAGCTCCCGCAATGGGCAGCATGGACACGGAGGTTGAGAATATTCTTTGGTTGTTTTTGATTGCTTAGAGGAGATAATTTTAATGAGTGTGCATGATGTAATCGGATATTCAATTATATGTGTTAATATGTCTAGGCCTTTATAAGTGTTGTAGTACTCGAGGCCGGTCTTAAGACTACTTTTTGATGGTCTTGGTCTCGTCTCGGACACGACCGCATTTGTTCTCGGTCTTGTCTTGGTCTCGGACATTGAAGACATGGGATTTAATTTCAAGACCAGTCAAGTCCATAAAAATCCATCTTCAACTGCTTATCCTGCGTACAGGGTCGCGGGGGGCTTGAGCCTATCCCAGTTGACGTTGTTCGAAAGACGGGGTACACCCTGGACAGGTCGCCAGTCCATCGCAGGGCCACACATAGACGCACAACCACACCTAAGGACAATTTAGAGACACCAATTAACCTAGCCTGCATGTCTTTGGATGGTGGGAGGAAGCCGGAGCACCCTGAGAGAACTTACGCGGACACGGGAAGAACATGCACAGAACTCTACACAGAAAGGCCGGGGTAACCGGGGTTTGAATCCACAACCTTCTTGCTGTGAGGCGACAGTGCTAACCACTGCACCCCCGTGCCGCCCCATAAAAATCCATGCATCCATTTTTAACTATTAATCAGTGGCCCTCATTCATGAACACCCATTAAAGCTGCCAACAATGTTTAATGTTGCTGCCATTAAACAAGCAGCCACACTACTTGGAAAGTTAGCACGCTAGTTATTAATCCTCACCTCTATTGCATTCATCATGCACAGCACAATACATGCAAGCATCCACCATGTGCTTTGGGCTTCTGCTCATGCTGCAACGTACACACATATATACATATACACACAAAGAATTTTGTGCGAGTACATCAGCTCCGACTACAAACAATAAAAACAGCATAAAGCAACGAGTTCACAGAATGCAAATACATTGAATTACTACTGCAAAAAAATTACCAGAATCAAAAGAAATATGTTTTTTTTTTTATAAATACTGAGTGAATGTTTTCATCAAGCGTCAACCTCGGGGACAGAAAAATTAAGCGAAAGCGCCAAAAACTGCAGTTCACTGAATGGCCACTTGAGGCTAGCTCAAAAAGGGAGTCAACCTCTTTGAAAATGCCCACATTTACAGCAGAAATAACAGCCTGGTTTTTGTCTTACTTACTTATCCATCAAATTATATTAAGGTTATAAGGTTAAAGTTATGCATAATTGAGGGCGTGGCCGCTTTGAATGACAGGTGGGTGCCTCTCAGGTGGCTAGCCACTCGGTGGTCCAGCAACCATTCTACATTCAACCCACCTCAGCTACACCTCTTTGCCCATTCTTGGATTAGGACTGCGAAGATGGTGACGACCAGAGCCACCCACATTGAGTTTCACAACAACTCTTTAGAAACCTACGGGTTATGTCACAGACACGGCATCCACATTTTATACAGTGTATGACTTCAAATTAATAATGTTAATACAATTGGAATAAGGGTACTGAAGATTATTGGTTTACAAGTAAGCTGCTGTTATTTGAACCAGCAGGAGTAAATCCTGTCAGCTCTGAAGTGAAGACATCACACTGTCTGGTTGCTTCCTGTGTGTGTGTGCGTGTGTGTGTGTGTGTGTGTGTGTGTTTGTGAGCGTGTGTTTATTTCTGGACTTGTGAGATGTCTGAACAAATGAACAAGAGAAAACAAGACATACCCTGAGAGAACCAGGGCAGCTGAGTCTAATCCAAATATGAAACAGGCAACACATCATAAAATACAACAAACACAACACACGCCCCCACACGCATGTGCACACACACAAACACAAAGAGATCAATAACAGCTCATGTAAAGAAAAACTGTGTAAGTGCTAGAGTATTGTACAGTTCACTGAAGGGTATTACAACAGTTCTACAAGAAGATAAAAACTTTTATATTGATCCAGGTTGAAACCAAACAAACTAGGGTAACTTCAGCTGTTTGTGAGTAACTTACCCTTTTCAACACAAGTCTGCTTGTTGTCAGTCCTTCATTCCAGCTAGGCAAGTTTGTTCCTCGGATTTCTTTCGTCTCAAGATGGAGGCAGAAACTCTCCAAACACAATTCCTTTGCTCTGAGTTTTTGTTATTTTGAGTCTACCAAGTCCAGTTCTGCTTCTTCCCTGCTGATTGCTGCACGAGCTGCTAACATGACAGCATTGATAAACAACCAGTTGGAATGAGAGAGACCAGTGAGTGCTGAAACACACAGGTGCATGCTGACTGCCAGCGAATACAAACAGAGGGAGGCATAGACAGCTCAGAGGAGCACAGTATGAAACGGCTCCTTTGCCAGTGGTTCCCCTTATGTGGGACTCCAACCTTACTCCACCTCCCTCCCTCCTTCCTGCACCTCCCCTCCCTCCCTCCCTCCCAAACAGCTCCAAGACAGAACAGAAAAGGACTCAGAAGTTGCTGTTTCTTGAGGTTTTTCCTGTGAACATTCGCGAAACCATTTTTGGGGGTTTTTTTGCTTGCAAAATTCACACAAACAATAAGAACTTCTTGTAAAAGAAAGTAGATGTGGAGCGACACATTGTGAATTGTTTTGTTGATCCACTGTATACAGAAAGAAACATCGGTACAAACTAAGTTAACATTTTCAACCGTTCTAAAGATAAGAAACCCATAACCAGCCCGTCAGCTATTCCTTACCGATATCTTCGTAGAGACCAATGGCACAGACAGATGGGAGATTAAACCACTGATGTTTTACAGTTTTTTTCCCGTTACAATAAACCCAATTTAAAAAAGCCTACCTTTTATGCTCCTGATTAATTTAAGGTCAAACCTTTTCAAGGTTGAATCATCACACCCTATTAGTTATCAGGATGACTAGCTCTGTTGTTCAAAAAAAACTCCTTCAATATGAAATTATTAAATAAAATTATATAGAGCCATATAAAATTATAGAGAATGGGCAACTACGTCATGACGCAGTGCATTTTGGGTAGCAGCGGCCATCTGTTAGGACACGGTTGGTTGTAACACCAATTGGTGGCGGTAAAGTAAAGTACTTTGTTTGCCAAACGAGGTTGTATAGAGAAGAATAAAAAAGGTAAACAAACACACATGGGCTGTGCGAAG
>JAPMOB010228149.1:0-15373 GCA_029875015.1 Lepomis gibbosus
TGTGAGCACCAGAGAGACAGCGTTCAGACTACCAGTCCAGAGGGATATCCTATAGTTGGAGCCTATGTACCCCAATGTGACGCTAATGGACAGTACACACCTCGACAGGTAACACTGTGATCTGCAAACAGACAGATTCTTCTGTTTGTCTGTTTTCCTTGTTTTTGTTCTTCTTATTATTATTAATATATTGTTTTTAATTGTTACATATCACAGTGCCACAGTTCCACTGGACATTGTTGGTGTGTGGACAGTAGGGGACAGGAGAGAAGAGGAACCAGGACTCCACCTGGTGCACCGCGTGTAGACTGTGACAGACCAGGTGAGACTCTTATCATTGCTTAAGACACTTTCACAGATATTGATTCAGCCAAGGATGCAATACAATTCAGGTTAAAATAATAGTTTTAATTTTGGGAAGTATGCTCATTTGCTTTCTTGCTGAGGTTTAGATGAGATGATTAATACCACCCTCATGTCTGTAAGCTCAATATTAGGGCACAGCCAGCAGCTGGTTAGTGTAGCATAAAGACTGGAAACTGGGGGGAAGCAGCTAAACTGGCTCCATTCATATGCTTAGCTGGTTGTCTGTGACAGCCAGACTCCAGGAAGTCACCTTGTTAAACCTTGTTAAAGTTACACTTTAGTTTTTGTTTTAATCAGTGAGCGTTAGAGGCTGATAGCTGTAAACCTCTATAGCAAATTATTCCATAAGATGGTCTAGTATAGAATAAGACAGTGATTACACCTGAGCAACAGCTTCTTTTAAATTTACTTTACATGTACAACTATTCATCTTATAATAAGTTGGGGAGGCAAAGTAGCAGTGTAAAACCTAAAAAATTAAATAAAATCTGAAAGGAAATGTCTTGATTCATTGCCTCTCTGTGACGCTCCCTCACTCACACTTAAACGCACACACAGAGGCAGCTCTCTAAATTCCCATCTTGCTGTGATTTCCATTTATGCCCATCGAAGTGGTCATTTCATGATCAGATGAGCTGCCAGCTGTTAACAGGAAACCAAACCTAAACAAGACGGGCTGCCTGACCAGCTGAGTGCCAAAACAGTTCCACCCTCCCTGCAGATGCACAGACAGACAGAAACACATGCTTGTACATCTGAACCCA
This sequence comes from Lepomis gibbosus, assembly GCA_029875015.1. Taxonomy (NCBI): domain Eukaryota; kingdom Metazoa; phylum Chordata; class Actinopteri; order Centrarchiformes; family Centrarchidae; genus Lepomis; species Lepomis gibbosus. The sequence continues at coordinate 1,131 of JAPMOB010228149.1, forward strand.
TAACTTTGTTTATTACTACTTTGCCTCATACTCGGCTGAACTCATTCACACCTGGAAGCTGCACAGTACATCCACAGTCTTTTTATTTATTTACTTTTAGGTGACTACTGCACTGGAGCTGTATTCAGGGAAATGTCTGTAATAGTTCATGATGAAGGAGGAAAGGACATTTTCTGCTCATTTTTGGTTTGTGATTCACATCCTCTGGTCCAAATCAAGAGTTCAGACAAGAAACATTATTTGCGTGGATGTAACCCCATAATTTGACAATTTTAGCAGTTTACTTGATTCAAACACCCACAATAAACTCTCAAATATGTGTGCTGGTTGAAGCTGGTCTGTATTTATGTGTACCCACATAAGTAATATAACTCACTGCCAACTCAGTAAGTCAGTATAAATAAAATATCATTGGTCATGTGGTTAAACAGCAGTAAATAGAAGTAAAACCAAGTGATTCACAAGACTGGATTGCAGCATGCTGACCTCCACTACACTAAATCCTGCTGGAAAAAGTTATTACGAGACATCAGCCTAACTGTTTAGTTAGCCTTTGTCTCTCTTTACCTCTCTCATTTCTCAACATAGAGCTGTTATCTTCTCACCCTACTTTCAAATATTATCCTAATCTGCTTTTTTTGTCTAGAGGCTGTGTTGTCTCACATTAGAAAGAGGCAGAGAGGCCAGTGTAAACATTAGTGGAAGCCTAAAGTGGTTTCGGGTTTAGTTTTAAAGCTCTCCTATAAAGCGAATTATCAAAGGGAACAATATTGACAGAAGATGTGTGTATGTGTGCCTCTTTAAACACGGGGCCTCCCCACACCATTAATCAAGCACTCCACCTATCACTGTGATATAAACTCAAGCTAGAAAACACCCTGAGAATATAATTAAACAATGACTGACTACAACAGAAAAGGATCTGAATTGTAATTTTACAGCCATGTAGCATTATAATTCACTTAAAAATGTTAACAGCTTTGGGTTTGTTTGATTCATGTCCCCCCTCAGTCCCTGTGGCTCCGACCCAACGCCCTGAGAGTGTGTGTGAGCGCTGGAGGGCCAGTTTGATTGAGGGCTATGGTGGAAAACCAGAGGCGCAACAATACGTGCCTCAGTGTGAGCCAGATGGACAATTCAGGTACACACAAACACACACACACAAAACAGTACTTGAAATTGTCTTTTAAAGACAAATTACTTGAGAACGTGAATTGTCTCTCAGTCCAGTCCAGTGTTACGGAGAGACCACTTACTGCTGGTGTGTGGACCAGGATGGGCGGGAGGTTCCTGGTACGCGATCACACGATGTTGTCAAACCTGCGTGTAAGTATATTTTCACCTGTACTGCACGTCTGTTTACGTAGTCAGCTTCACGCCACCCGTTTTTAATAAAATCTATCCAATTTTGTCCCAGGCCTTCCTTCAGTGGCCCCGCCCACGGTGCACCCATTGCCCCGCCCAGACGTGACACCTCCGAACACTGACGTTACACTGCTGTACGCTCAGGGACAGAAAATAGGAGCGCTGCCTCTCAACGGGACCAGACTAGACGCAGCCCGGACCAAAACACTACTGACTCTGCATGTAAGAGATGAATGGCTCTGTGATTATTTAGAAAAATGTAATCAGCATTAGAAGCAGCAACCGGAGGTTAAGTGGCAAAACTGGAAATGGAACAAACAATAAAAGGGCCACTTAAAGTCAGCGCTGATCAGGTATCTTGTGATGTGTATGCTGATGTTCGTGTGTGTGTTCAGGGTTCCATAGTTGTTGGTATAGCCCATGACTGCAAGGAGAACCGAGTCTATTGGACAGATTTGTCTGCAAGAACAATCAACAGAGCGTCGATGGCGCCTGGAGCCGAGCCTGAGATACTCATCAACACAAGTAAGAAGACACACTTCCACTCCTTCATTTCTATAATACATTTTATGTGATGTTTTGAACCATCTCAATACTGCTTATATTGTCTCCCTGCTTCGTGTAGATCTGGTCAGTCCGGAGGGTTTGGCGGTTGATGTCAAACGTAGGTTGATGTTCTGGGTGGACTCCAATCCTGACATGATAGAAAGCGCTAACCTGGACGGCAGCGGGAGGCGGACGCTGTTTGACACAGACTTGGTCAACCCCCGGGCCATCATAGTGGTCTCTTACACCGGGTAAAGACTTCTCTAAATCCACCAGCTTCTGTTTTTGTATTTCTGCCTTCTGCTATTTTTGTCTTGCTTAGAAAAACAACACACAGAAAACTCAAGTTATTCAGCTTACAAAACCAGCCACTTCTGAATCCTTGCAACAGTTTAGTCTGGATTTGCAAACATGTACAAATCTGTTCCCTGAGCAAGAAACAAACAAGCGCCCACATACTCTCTTCGCAATCAAGTGTAACATCCTGGAGGTGCTCACAGTATCCAGAGTTATTTTATACCAGAAAAGGGCACAGATGGTTTTCAGCCCTTTAGCACAACCAAGAAATCAAACCAATTAGGTCCTCAGACAGGCTATGAGTCAACAAGGCCTGAGTGTGATTCATTAGTACAGTGCAAATTATATTTAAAGGGTTCTTGTTGAGTCTGGTTTCTAGGCTTTAGCGACTGTGACCTGAACATGACTTAATCAGTATGAGGCCGGCGATCGCAGAAAAATAGAAAAATGGGATTTGGGTTTGAGGGTGGAGCGCCCCTGTAGCGACTTTTAGTGCTTTCTCTGACGGTGTTGCACCCAGCTGGCCAAGAAAACTGTCCTGGATTTACTGATGCTATTAATCCTGGACCGTCTCACACACACGCACACACACAAGCACAATGAAAGCATGAGGGCGTCATCTGTCAGCTTTCCAAGAATAACATCTGCTTTTCATCATTGCAACTAATCATATAATCAACAGGTATGTGTGTGTGTGTGTGTGTGTGTGTGTGTGTGTGTGTGTTAATGTGGTTGATACAAATTATTAAACATAGCAGCAATAACCCAAATCATAAAACCTTAAATGTGTTTTTCACATTAATGATTTACACAGTTTATTTTCTGACTGAAGGCCAAGTGTGTGTGTTCTGACAAAAAGCCAAGTCCTAAAGGTAATTACCGCTTCAGACGGGTACGCTTATTTATGATTAAGCGTGTGCTCTGTGATTTCTGACCCTGCACATGTTACCCTACACACACACACGCACACACATAAATAAATGTAGCCACACACAGCGAAGCAGACACGCCGAAATTACACGCACATACATCGTAAAAGCATGTTAACCTGTATGAATGTGTCATACGCCAACATCTGCTCATCCATACGTTCATCAACTTGGTTAAGACACACACACACTCATAAATGGCACGTGTTTGTGTGTAAATATTAAGTTGATTGCTCATGTGGAGTGTATTACCTGTAGTTCCCAGTGGACTGCCCACATGTACGCCATCATCTAAAGATGAAAAACAGTGTGGTGTCATAAGCAGCCCACACACACACTCACATTTAGCTTTAGGCAAACAATAAAATATGATTTAATTCATTAAAAAAAACATTTCCTGACAAATATGGCGCTCGTTTATTCAAAATTGAAAAATGTGTTTATTTCTGTTAGCCAACGTGGTCCATATTTTCTCATGCATACAGATGAAATGCTCACACTGGGTGAGCTGGGGTCAAAGGTTGCACGTTGCTCATAGTAACCTGACCATGACCTCATCCGCATGAGGCAGCTGTTCCCCCGAGCCCTGCGCTCTTATACCTTTTATGTACCCGCTGTTATGTGTATGTGGTTTTCCTCTTGTCTCATTGTATTAGCCAGATACGTGCGCTCAGTACCAAAACCAGTCCATAGAGTCCATAGGAAATAAAATAAAAACAGTTGGTATACTTGTCCACTTTGAAGTGGTCAACATAATCAATACAGTTAAATAATTTTTTCTCTCTGCAGAACCCTCTTTTGGACAGACTGGAACCGAGAAGCTCCTAAGATTGAGAGTTCGTCAGTGGACGGTCAGAACCGCAGGGTGGTGGTGTCTGACGGGATTGGTTTGCCAAACGCGCTCACGTATGACTCTTCTTCAGGGCAAGTGTGCTGGGCCGACGCAGGTAAACACTGCTTCTGCTGCTGCTGCTACTCTGTCAATGTGACCGCCGGTCAACTGCTCCTGCCACTAATACTTCTACTACCACTATTATTACCGGTACAGCAAATTTTTCAAAATCCTGGTTTTGGAGGATCTGCAGAGAAGACAGGGTTAAAAAAAGTACTCTCACCTCCTATACAAGTTTTTAAAATCATTCCATGTTTTTGTGTAGTTAATTTTCTCCCAAAAGATGCTAAGATTGAAGATCAATCATCAATAAAGGACAGTGATGTTTGTTGTAAAGATGCAATACAACATGACCTGTTATAAAGTATCAGGTCTCTATAAAGAAATCTAAATGTGATTAAAAGCAGTTTTAGTGTATAGATAGTGCAGCAGTCTACACAGCATGGAGGTGTTTTGGTAAAACTGTGGAAAAGACAAAAACAATTTCGTAATAATATCATTTGCTAGATTGCTCTGAATGTGCAGGATACAGCATTCCCATTTTAGTACTAAGGACATTTACTTAAATATTGTACATAACAGTACAGTTTTAATGTCCATGTAGTTTATTTGAATACCTGTATTTATTATTACTCTGCTCAACTACAATTGCAGAGGGAAATATCTTAATTTTTACTACATTGAATGCATTAGTAATAAGTAATGCAATAATATTGTAGCAGTCTGTATGTATTTTTCTGCTATTTTAATTTATTTTTCCCCATGAAGTCAGGCTCAGTATCAAGATTACTCTGGCTCTTGATTAGAGGATCATTCAGAGCACCTGTCGCTCAGGGTGTGGGGACTGACTCCTCAGCAGTGATTGAGAACAGCTGGGTGATTCCCTCTGGGCCAATCGGGGCGTGACTAAAGGCATAAGAAGAGGAGCATACCTGCACACCTGGGGCACTCTGCACCTCTGTCTATGTGTGCGGAACTCCCAGACAAAGTCCAGCTGAAGCACTGTCCTTTAGGACCTCCTGATAGGTCTTTGCTGTATTCTGGATCTTAGCTCAGAGGGAATACAGAGCATTTAGCAAGGCAGCCTTTGATGTAACTTGGCCAAACATTTCCTTGCTCACCATTACCCGCTGCCTGCAGGCTCCCATATTTGTTTATTGGTTTGTTTTCATTTAAATACCCTTAACCAGTTCCTGTTTTACTTTATTGAAGAGGCATTTCTTCACTAAAATACTGAGATCTATTCTCCAATGGGATATTTATTTATTACGTGCTTGGGAACTGGGCCTCAGGCACTTTTCCCCCTGACGCCTGTAGAATCAGTACTGCCAGAATATATCTAAAAATAAACCGACTGAGGCCGTTCTGCTGCATATGATTAAGATAATAATGATCCCCTTTCTGATTTGCTCTGTTTGTCAGGTACAAAACGTTTAGAGTGTGTTTCACCGGATGGTTCAGGTCGACGAGTGATCCACTCCAGCCTCAACTACCCTTTCAGCATGGTCTACTACAGGAACCACTTCTATTACACTGACTGGAGGAGGTAGACATCTTCATTAATCTTCCTGTCTGACGTTTTACAGCACTGTCTGCTTTATTCATTACTGATCGCTGATCAGTATGAAGCCCAGCTGCCTAGCCCATCCTCAGTGCCCCTCTCTCTCTCTCTGTGTTTGCTGCGTCGTAGGGATGGCGTGATCGCAGTGAGCAAAGAAAGCAGTCAGTTCACTGATGAATACCTGCCTGACCAACGCTCTCACTTGTACGGCATCGCCATAGCAACCAGCCACTGTCTATCAGGTGAGATATATGTAGGAGTTTTTCAAATTGAAATGAACGCTAAACATGATTTGATGTATTGGTGCGTGCAGACAGGGACTCAGTCCACCTAATGTCACCTTAAAGGGTAACTTCTGCCTTTCTGGAGAAAGACCTTTTTTTCTTTTTCTTTTTTTTTTTTTCTCTCCCAAGATTAAGATCCTTTTTGTTGACAGTTATCGGTTAGTTTGTGTTATTGTGTGACTGATGATTTTAACCCTTTTAAATCACCAAAGTGCCACAATAAAACAAACAAAAAAACAAGGTCCCATAATAATACAAACTAAATGACAGAGGCAGTGGCAGATCAGGAACTCCTGTGCTCTGCAAGGTAAAATTACTGTCTTTATTAATGAAGTCTGGTGGATTTGATGAGGGCAATATAGTCTGTTTCTGGTTATACAAAAAGGATCTCACACTTTAATAAAAGTCTCTTTGTAGGGATCCTTCAACAATGTTGTCTGACAATATGTGAATAATCTGAATCTGTCAGTGGCAAAAAAGCACTTCAGTAAATGTACTTTACCAGCAAGGATTACGTTGCAGGCCTGTTTCACTCAATACTGGACCAATTTCAATATTTTGCCCCAGTTAGTCACACAGACACACAAACATAATAAAATCCAGGTTGAAAAATACCTAAGTTACCCTTTTAACCCTGAAGGCTACATTTACACGAGACAGAAAACACAGTTAACCCTACACAGGAATGTAGCGGAGAAAATGCTGCATTCAAGTCTAATGGAAACGCAGGATATATGAACCTCTTACAGGCTTCCTAGCAAAAGCTGCACATTAGCATAGCAGCAGCTTCAGCTCTCAAACAAAAACAAAAAATTGAAATAGATTTGAAGCATGTCATAACACCAGCAGAGATCTTTAAATCTTTGGAATCAAGTGACAAACACTGTCACTTAACACTAACACTAAAAGGCTAAATATACATCTGTAAAAACTACAGAAATTTATCAATGAATCATTTGCATATAACATAAATAATTAGCTGAATATTGGATGTATAATCTGCTGGTTTTAATGAAAAGCTGAACTTTGAAGGTTAAAAAACAGATTTTATTTCGGCTGAAGAAACACAAGTTAGTGTTTCATCACCCTGCACCCACAGCCATCACACACCTGTCTTGCACCATCTACTCTGACGACTTCACACACATCTGTGAAATAGACTCAAGAACAATGATTACACAGCTGGCTGCGACCCTCGACCTGTATTTTGTGTTTGTGTGTCATGCTCGATGTGTTGACGTCTACAGATAGCTTCAAGTCCTTTCAAAGCCTTGTATTAAACACCTTTTAAAGAACAAAGTAGCCCTCTAAACACAGGATAATCCTTAAAGTAGCACCTTGGCAGATGTCGTTGTCAAAGCTACACACATCTGCAGCGTAAAATCTGCTCACGATAGAAAAGTTTGGGTGCACAATCCAGTTTGTGCGTCTGACTCTCAAAATTGGCCTGAACGACAGCTGTCACTAGTGTTTGTTGCTGTAAAAGTCAAGCCTGCGCCACCTCTCGCACTCTAAAGCCTCAGACTAAAGCCACTTGCTTCAAAGATGTTGCTGTGTGGTGTAATTCTGGCCATGATGACAGCTCTAAAACACACTTGTTAAGGGTTTGGGAGCTGGTTGTAAGAGGCTTAAACGCTGTTTTTAACTTTACGAACACACACTCTTTAGAGATAATTCTTAGCCGCCACAAGTTAAGTGCAGGGCTTTGTTCATGATGGAGGGTCTATTTGTTCTGTCGTTAGGCCACTTCAGCGCTTGAGCTTTCATCCTGTCACACAGGAAGAGAAAATCAGACCTGTAACGCTTCATTTGCACCTGTAGCTATAAACTACTTCCCCTAGAAATGTGTTAAAGTGATAAAAATTTTGATTTCTGTGTCTCAGGGAGCCACTAACAACGGACTGGCAGCCGCAGGGTCCTTTTGGTGCTAAAGTTCTAGGGCGATTCCTGATCAGAGGGGCAGGGCCACCCTGAAGTGCCCTCTCCAGTGTCCCTCAGAAGAAAGGACACTCGGTGGGGAGCAAGATGGCTTCCTGTTCCCAGATCGACCATCAGAACAAATTTACAACCCCTCCACTCACCCCGACACCCTTATCTCACCTAAAGATGTAACCCCAAGATAAATGTTTTGTAAATTTGTTTTATACCTCATTTTTTATTTTTTTTTTTCAACTGTATTTTTGTACGTGAGTAGTTTTTCTATCAATTTAAGTTACAGAACAATGAAATCAGATTTTTAAAATGTATTTGAGTGTAGGTTTTCTGTTCTTTAAAGCCAAAGAAGAATATGAAGAGCTTTAAAACTGATCGAGCCAAAACACATCTTGCAGCAGATTTATTTTTGGTCAGCGGGCCAGGGTGGCTTTTGAATTCAGTATAAGTAATCTGCATTCGTAACAGTTCAAAGGAATAGTTAAATGTTTTGGGAAATGTGGTGTTTGCTTTCTTGCCAAGAGTTAAGATGAGAAGATTGGTACCACACTCATGTCTGTACGATATGAAGCTACAGCCAAGAGACAGTTAACTTGGAAATGGGGATAAACAGCTCTAGCTGAGCTCTGTCAAAAGCATGAACGTCTAATAATACCAAAGGTACAAGCACATCTAAAGCTAACATATTTTATCATTATCTGTACAAAAACTGTAAAAACAATTTGTCGTTTTAAGGGGATTTATCAGCTGTTTGTTGGCGGTTTGAGTCTTTATGCTAGGCTAAGCTAACCTTATTTACCAGGTGTAAATTTGTGTGTGGTCTCAACTCATTTAACTCTTAGCAAAAAAAAAAAGTATTAAGTGTATTTCTCAAAAGGTCAAACTAGGACAACAAATGAAGACAAACTGATGTATTTTTATCTTTCTAATTCCATAAAATCATAGCCATTAAGTGATAGAAATCATTTTTGTTATTCGATTATCTCTAATCTATGTCCCTCCGCCCTGTGCCACGTTCGGATCACGACGAATAGTCCTGACTCCTGCCATATTTCTCTGCACTACTAATCTGTATTTCACACATGATGAAATGTTACATTCTTTTTTTTGCCAATTTTTTACTACTACTACTTTTCAAATCTTTATCTTTTTATAAGATGTGATATTTATAACAATAAAATGTGATTTGGTAATTTGAGTTCTTTTGTGTTTACGTCCAAACTCTGATGCTCCTTCAAGATGCTTAACGGAGGAAAATTATCATCCACACAAGAAGCACAGGAGCCAAACGGTGTTCAGCTGTATTTATATATTTTCCCACACAGCGTCAATGTGAACCCTTTCGAAATAGCAGATTTTTCAATCTCCAAAAAAAAGTTCTCTCTGGAACAAATATCTGTCAGTTTGAATATTTCAGAAGCTTCTCTGGTTTCTATTGAGGGAGAGACGATCACAAGGTTCAACCTTAGTGATCGACTTAACATAAAAGTGAAAATGAGTACTTAAATACTAACTATTCCGCAATCACTGCAACGTGTTTTGGCATCAACTTAACCATGCTGCAGTACAAAAATTAATAACAGCATCTAAAAAAACAAACCATTTCACTCTAACGGAAAAAAACTCATCCAACTCAAACGAAGAAAGGCCTTTTCTCTCAAAATCAAATTAAAACTCCCATGATTCAGTCCTTCACTTCCTGCCTCCAGCGGCCCTCTTCATCCTCACTCATCTGCCGACCTTGCCCAGCCTGTGGTCTGTCTTGGGGTCGGCTATGATGGCCTGAACGGCAACGATGGCCTCGTTGATCTTGGTCTGGAGCTCCCTCAGCTCCTCGATGTGCAGCAGGCGCAAGATCTGGGCCGCTTCGTTGAGAGTCGCATCTGAGAAGAGATGACTTTCCTTTAAACTTTTATTGGATACACGTGTGTTCACACCACGCCACAGCGCTCTGAGATCTCCGCTCAAAGGACTGCCTGTCCGAGCAGATGTAAATGCACAGATGTAACTTACACCAGTGATCCCAACCCTTGGGGTCAGGACCCCTCAAAAATTTGAAGGGTCAAAAAAAGATTGAAAAGATAAAGAAATATTTTACAGGAAATGTTATATTTTGGTCTAGTTTTTGTTTTAATAGTAAATAAATACTGAGTAAGAAAATTACCTACATAACCACACAAGTAGATATTGCTTCATTTTAAGGGGGTCACAATCCAAGAAGGTTAAGAAGGGACTAACATTCTAAACAAACTCTTCAACATCAATTGGTCAGTCCTGTACTTCTAACATCAAACACAGCAGCACTCACCTCCAGTGTCGAAACCCAAGACGTGCTTATCTAAAGCTACTGGAACACCCTGGGAAGCACAGGCACATACAGATGTTATAAACATCCATGGCTGGGACTGCAGCTAAACAGACATTATCATCCAGGCCGACGAGAAAATTAAGACTGAAAACCACAGGATCCAAGACATTTCCTTGTTTAAACCACTTGAGTAAAGTGATTCTACACACAAAGTTCACTGACTAGGAGAGTTTAGGTAACGCAGCCTGTGAAAACAGTGGTATAATGGAACTGTTTTTAATCTGTCTCTCACAAGCGCCCTAACTTTATGGAAGAATGTGAGATGTAAACAGAGGAACCTCTAGACATAATTCTTGATTTTTAAAAAATGTGTGTGTATCATCAGTTTCCAATGTTGGAAAGGGCGGCCAGTGGCTGATCTATAATGCAGATATCAAAACAAAGAAAAGTCTTGTATAATTCCATTATTGCATGCAAAGTACAATCTAATATACATGATTATCTTAGCAAGTAACATGTTGTTTTAGAGGGAATTTTTACTAATTAATGAAATAGAAAAATACTTTCTGCAGTAGGTTTCAGAACATGACTGGTGTTTAAGGGAGAGCGGGGTACAGTTTGTCAGAATAACTATCTCTTATTCTCTACAGTATAATATATATTTAACGCTAGGCAGTAACGATTTTAGATTAGATTTGCTGTCATTAGGATGATATATCAGCCTCTTGAGTGCAGGTATCGGCTGATCTTGATTATCTCCATGTTATATCTCGGTCCATCTATCACAAGCTTTCAATACCTCTCTGTTCTGGCTGGCTTTAGTGATGGCTTCTGGAGAAAGCCTCTCCTGGATCAGAATACGGATGGCCTGGCAGGAGTACATGAAAACGGACAAACTGATTAATTTTTCAATTTTCTATTAAACAAGTATATAGTGATAATAAAAACAAGTCTTAAGAGAAGCTGAGACACAAAATCTGAATTCATCATGGGAATAAATTCAATAAAATATCTTCACACACAGCGCATGAGCACTCTCCCACCTTGAGCATAACCAGATAGTCGTCATGACGTTGTATCTTGAGTATGTTGGCCAGGGCAGTCACACCTGCCTTGAAATGTGGACAATCACCTGTAAACACACAAATAACATCTTTCACCTGGAACAAGGAGATGAAGGAATCACAAAGAAGAAAAGGCAGAATGGGAGAATGCAAAGTGTAAGGACAGGCGGAGGGGCAGAGAAGGGTTTCTCCTTACTGTCAAGGTTGACAAGAGGGTCCACCGCCTTGTCACTGTTGCTGGAGGACGCCAGCGGCTCACACTTCTTGTACTTGTCCACTGAGGAGAGACACAGCCGAGACAAACACGTACACACATTTAGCTCGCAGCAGCAGAGTGCGTAAGTAACACTCGAGACGACGTAACATGACTGCGAGGGGATTATACCAATGACTTGACTCCATTTTTAAAATGTGCCAGTTTGTGACATTGTACAGAGACTATATTAGCGTGTCATGTGAGAATCCAAACAGGAATATGAAGACTATACTTTTTTTAATTTGTTCACAGACTTCCTAACTGACTTTCTGTAAATGAATAACTTGACTGTGCAGCAAAAGAAGAGGGAGCTGGTGAGCTGGCATCTTTGGAAAACATTATTCCTTTTATAACATCTCCATCTACTGGTCGTCATTTGTATTACAACACAACAGCACAGAGTTATGCACAACATTACATAACACAATAAGTGTTATTTCCTAATTTTTGTACCCATTTCCAATGAGAAAACATGCAAATTTGTATATTTTCATTCAGTCTGTAAAAATTTGTTTATACTAAAGTAATACAACAATTACAACAAAGATTTAGAAGTGAGTAGTTTAATCAGGGATCAGCCCCCAAAAGTAGTCTCCCATCATGGTCTCGTTCTACTGTCTTTGGTAGCTGTGTTCAAAGTAGAGAATATCCTGGTGGAAATGATGGTCTTCCTCCTCCAAGTACGCTCCCATGTTCTCCCCGAATTTATCAGGATGAGCATCAAGGACAGGGACTTTGTGAGACCTGCTCAGCCCACTGTGCCTTAGTTCTTCACCAGGGTCTCATCTAGACTAAATTAAAAACTTGTTAATTTAGACTCATGTATTTTTTTTCTGACTATGTGAAAAGAAATTCTCCTGTTTTCTCTTTGGAAATAGGTACATTTAAAAAAAAATCACTATCCTGGTCACAAAAGCAAAGTTTGTGGGGAATAATAAACCATTTATATACTAAATAACACTCACTTTCAGGAACAAAAATTGTGTTACATAATGTTATCAGTGTTGACAAAAGCTCAACCTAAAGTCACATGATAACCTTTAAAGAGGGGAGAGAGGCCACAGCAGAAATATGCTTAACAGTTACTGTAGTCATCCTTTACACTTATGATTGACATCTCAAACAACGCTGCAATGATCCCAGCAGTCAAACACATGCTGCCATCTTACCATTGTCTCCATATTCATATCGCACAGCCAGGCCCAGTAACCAGTCTAGAGCCTCCTGTCTCTCCTGAACTCCAAATGGACAGTTCACGTCCTGCAGGTACTGCACAAAGGAAAAGGACATTCAAGCACATATCATGCATGTACTAAAGTGCTGACAGTTCTATGGAAGTAGATTCAGAAATATCATCCAGGTGGTATTTTCTAGAAAGCAGAGTCTGAAAATCTGAATGATGTTGTCATTAACACGTTCAAAACTGGCAGTACGCTGGTGGGGCTCACCTTCTGGTAGGCTTGGGGCCAGTCTGAGCTGGGGATGTTCCTCAAGTTTCCTCTATCCTCGATCTTATAATGGCGAATCTTCTGGTCCTCCAGCCACACGATGCAGTTCCTAAACTGGGTCTCATCTGAGCAGAAAGGAGGCAGGGGCACAAATTTGCAGAAATTCGTATATATTACATACATATATAACTTATATATACATATATAAGTGTTAGCCTTCTTTGTATGAAGCAGAGTAACATGTTTGCTTTATGCCTGCAACTATTATTTTCACTATCGATTAATCGATTAGTTGTTTGGTCTATAAAATGTCAATCAGTGTTTCCCAAAATGCTAAGATGAACTCTTCAAATGTCTTCTTTTATCCACAACCCACATACATTAAGTTTGCTGTCATAAAGGCTTAAAGAAACGAGAAAATATTTACATTTCAGAAGCTGGAATCAAAACTTTTCTTAAAAACCGACTAGCTAGCTAGCTACAAGCCGACTAATCGATTAATCATTGCAGCTGATAATTCTCACATTTGTGTCGAGATAACGTTAGCTAACGTTTAATTGCACTGCTTTGACAGTTGTAAGTTGATATTTACAGCCAGCAATGATCCTTCTTTCATTTTGTTAACTTAACGTTTATATATCGATTGCTGTATCGCTAATTTTCCAGTTACAAGGCAGAACAATGACAATTTGTCACTGAATAAAACTGTGGACACGATTAACGTTAGCTAACATGTCGAATAATACGGCGGTGTATTAAAAGGTTTAATCTCGTTTTCTAACTTGCATATAAAATGTTTCAGTCAAATATAGTACGTTGTCTCCAGTGACACAGGACCTGCGCACACGTTTCCACTCACCAAACGTAATTCAAAAGCTCCTTGGCGACTTTTTTCTTACCTGTACAGTCAAATCCATTTGGATTGTGATAGTCTATCGCTGTCAGTTTTCTCCGAAACATTTCAACGTTCGTTTTATGTATGAATAACTGCTTTCTGTAGCTGCCAGTTGGCAAACTTGGCTGTTTTTTCTGCAAGCTGTTCCTTAGTCGTATTCCGCATGCGCAACCGGAAAACCTACAACTTCCTGTTAGAGCTATCAAAATAAAATTCCCCTTACTGACCATACGCGCACCACAGACATCACTGACCCAGCAATTTTTGAGTGCTTGCCTGTCCCATTTCCATTTTATAAACTGGTGGTTTTTTTTGGCTTTGAGCACACAAACACCCACACTGTGGTCACCAATGTCCTCTTCTACACAGTGGTGTGCTGGGGGGGTAGCATATCCAAGAAGGACACCCACAGGCTGGATAAACTGATCAGGCGGGCCGGCTCTGTGATCGGCATGAAGCTGGACTC
>JAPMOB010228150.1:0-47286 GCA_029875015.1 Lepomis gibbosus
AGCAATATGAAATGAAAAGAATGTGTGGATTGAAAATAAAATGTAAATGTAAAGACAAGCAATGTTAAATGAACAGAAAACGTGCAAATAAGCATTTAAATAAATGCTCTTCATATACCCTTTTGTGTTTTCATTTAGGCTATAACACCTGTCTTAAAATATAAGGGATAGCCTATTGGAGCTTGGTGTAGGTGGTGGGACTGCTCGTGGTGGGCGCTGGAAAATTTCCCTTATTTTCAAATCCAAAACTTGACAGGTATGTATGTCTAAAGTTTACTTTGTTGTCGATTGATAAATCATATAGGCTACACTTTGCTGTATGAATGGTTGCTTTTTAAGTCGTCGTTATTAAAGGTTTTGGCAAGATATAAAAAAAAATCTTGTGAATGGTTGTGACAGGGTTTATAAAAGGCCGTTCATACAGCTTTGATCCGCGGGGTCGCTCTGGATTCCTCAACAGGCAAACAAGCGCTCCGCGAGGTAACTATGGCAACGGCTTCTGTGTAACTGCCGTGATCCTGTGAAACTCGCGCTGCCAGAGTTGAAATGTCAAACTTTTTCCTACAGTTTATAAATACACAAAACAACCTTTGCTGCTGTCTCTTTTTCATTAAAAATAATCAATTAACTTCTACTGAACTAATTTGAAAGTTAGTTAGTTATAGACTTAGTTATTCCATGTTTCATGTTGCACATGTAGCTGTTGAAGTTTGGTAAAAAAGGAATACAAAATAATAATTATTATAGAGAGGTTGCGATGGCGCAGTGGATTAGACACTTGTCTTTGATTCCCACTGCAACACATCCACCAAATAAGTTATTGTCATGGGTCCTGAGTATACATATAATAAAACCTATGCTTTCAATACATGCTTGCTACACAAAAAGGCTATGTATAAAAAGTCTTTTCATGTACAGAAATGTCTGTTAATGTAACATTTGAATAGCTTTCCTCCCCCACACATGCCCTTAAAAACACAATGGGAAGCTTCTCGGCAACACTGGCAGCTGTGAGAATCTGGCTTCCTTGAAAAGCCTGGGAAACATTACATGGAAAGAAACCATGTAGAGAGATTATCATGCAGCAAAGGAGAAGTCCCCTGTCTAATAATTACGCTGTGAATTATATTGTGATCAGGCACTCTGAATTGATCTTCATGAAAGCATCAGCAAGCTGTGGCATCCTTGCGCATTTAAGGAGTGCCATAACTGTACACTCAAGCATTTTACCTTATTAAAGAAATCCAATTTGGTTTAGTGAACAGCAAATGTTTACAGATGTGAAGGTCAGTGCTAACCTCAACTGTTAGTAACCTCACTTGTGCTATCACTTTTGAAAGTACAGCAGGTAGAAATTAGAGGTTAATTCTATGACCTCTGTGTCCCCTCTTTTTAAGCTTGAAGTGTCAGTGCCATGACACCTGTGTTCATCTCTTCTGTACCAGCCATGATTGGATTTGAATTGATACATATTCACTAGTGCATGTTGTTTGGCCAGAAATGAAAAACTGTTTGGCAGTCCTCTCAAAACATAGCAATTAGCAAAAATAGTAATTTCAATAACTTGTTGGTTCAAATCTAATGCCCTCAATAAGAATAATACTTTGTAGTCATTTCTGTTTTTATTTAAGCGCTTAACATTCCTGGCGCCAGCTTTCGGTATGTGCACACAGCTGCCATGTTAACTTCATACTCATATGATACACCGTTTGAAATTTAAAATCCTCGTGATTCGACCAAATGCAAACCATTTCAAGATACAATCACAACAGCAGGTACAATCAGCGCCTCGGTCAGACCAAACAGTACCCTCAAAATTGACGCGACTCACCTATGAAGCCTCATTATAATCCACTGATCAATTATATACCAGCAAAAACGGTCTTGTTACGTTGTCAAAGGTCCAGACGATCCAATCCAGTAAAAATATTTAGTCCAAAACACATTATTCCATCAATAAATCCCCAGGGACTACCCCAGTATCATGTCATATTTGCCGGCAAATTTGTGGCTCGTATATCATTATAACTGTAATAACTCCGGTTTGAATGTAAACAACTATGATATCTTGTATTTAAATTAACCGCTGAACTCTGACTTTTCGAGTGACCTCAAATCCGACCCAATTGGAGCTCACATGTCCGTTTCACAGCCTACAATAGCCAACAAGAGCCCGCGCTGTAAAGAATGTAAATGCGGCATATTTGTATAGCGCCTTTCCAGTCTTTTAACCACTCAAAGCGCTTTTACACTACATCGCACTCACCAGTCACCAGGCACACATTCATACACTGAGCCTATGTGTTCAAACAGAAACTAACATTCACACACTGGTGGAACAGCAAGGGGCAATTTGGGGTTCTATATCTTGCCCAAGGACACTTCAACATGCAGCCTGGAGGAGCCGAGGATTAAACCGCCGACCTTCCGATTAACGGGCAACCGCTCTACCTCCTGGGCCAAATGCACCGATGACTGGCACTTCATGTAGCCAATAAAATTCTGAAAATAATGATATCCAGCTTGAAAGTTCATGGTCTACCAGCAAAAAAACACATCGTGCTACTGGCTAATACACAGCAATGCAGCAGGGGGCGGTGCTGTTTTAGAAAAAATATGCTAAGACATACGCTTGGAAAAACTTTGTGGTATTGGTATGAAATTTAAACTTGGTCTAGGTTAGGCTACATTGTTTTCCAGCTAAGTCCCAGCTGTGTCTGCATCCATTTGTTAGCAAGCATATTCAAGCGGAAACGAAAAATATATTAGAGTTAGGGTGTTTAAACTTATATTAATCAATTTCAGTGGCACTTACAGTCATTCTGACTTCCGGATTAGACACTCCAGAGTGTTATCTTTCAGAGAAACCTAACCATGCATATACTCCAAATGGTTCAAGAACTACATTCAATTTACTTTGTTTATGCCTTGAAGAGGCGTTTTGCATGAATTTTACAGGAACGTTAAGAGGGAACTGATGGGGACATTCTTAATTCTTAAGCACAAATATTTAATTTAGCTTATTATGTGAGGGCCTTTGTGTCTGTCTCTGTGCGTGAGGCGGTTCACATGTGCTGAAATACCAAAACACCATATCACAATGCAGTTGGTTCAAGGTTTTAGCTCACAGCATCAGAGTGCCATTCAACAAGTGGAGCACCAAACATCCCATAGTAACGGCCCAGAAGCTACAACCAAAACTGAACAGAAATGCAGAAATGGCAGGATGTAAGAGACTCTCCTTCCAGGCCATAAACACCTCAGATAAAAAAGGTGGCCATATGCCTTTAGGAGTAATTTCTTCCTTATTCTTAATTGTTTCATGAAATATTGCTGTATAAACTTACAAGAATAAAATGAAATATACAGTATGTGTATATGTACTTGTGTTTTAAAATCCACAGAATTGGTAAGAAAGTGATAAATTCTCTGTACGTAATATTGTAAGTCACTAGAAATCATTCGGGCCAACTCCACAGCACCTTCTGACTCACACTCTGACAAACTCTTGCCAACTCATCTTCCAAGTCCCTCATAGGGCGAAAAAGGAAAATAGACCAGAGACTGTGGTCGTCTTTATCAAGTTTGCTGCCAAATCAGGTTTATAAAACTGACATTCCCTTAACTGAGAAAGTTTCATTCCAAACCTTTGCCTCACACATGCATAATTTTCTTGTCTGGCAATAGCAAAGTGGGAGGCCTTTGGCTTCCCAGGGGAACTGTACTGAGCTGAGATGCCATATGGAGGTGGGTGTACCATGTCTGGTGGGAGAGTGTGGTGGAACTACAGATACAATCTAGGTATGGAGGAGGTCGACACTAAGCATCACCCTCCAGAGGGAACGGTGCATGATGGAAGTTGCGGTTCGGAGTCGCTCGCTCTCGCAATCGGGCTCCATTCACCCAGCTGTCATAGCCGTTTGGCTTGGATGACAGGTGCGAGTCTCCGAGCTACGAGATGAAGAAGGATGTGAGAGAACTGTTTTATAGTCTGCCGATGTAAAGTGCAAACATCTGTTTTCACTATGGACAAAGAATCCAGCTACAGATCACTAGATGAGTTTATATAAGGCTTCATTTGTGCCAGATCATGCCAGAATATAACTAACAACCTTCCAGATTGGACCAGCACCTCTTTTGTGGAATTCATAACTACTGAATATTATCAAAATCTGTTGTCAAATGGTCATGAATATTCAGTGTTGCTTGTTCTATCATTCATTCATTTCCCCTTGCCATCTCTAGTAGGCCTATAAGGCTCTCATCACACCAACATTCATTTCAGTTAATTTCAAATCAATTTTAAAATAAAAAGAAGCGCAGAGATGATTCGCTCAAGTACATCTTGGCTGACCTTTAACTCACAGATTTTGTGACATGGAATAGTTGCAAAGTGTCTTGACACTGTTGACCTCTGAGGTTAAAAATAGCACTTTTATACATTTTTTCTCTTTTACTTGAAGCAATTGCAAAATCAAAGCCCCCCTGGGATGGTTTGGTGTTAGTGGAGAGAGGAATCTTTAGTTAAGTTTTAAGTTGGTGCGTTAGTTGTAACTGCCACTTTATGACCGGGGCTACCAAACATTAAATCAAAGTATGGTAGTAAAAAATGGGTTTACCCATCTTTCAGAGATTTGATATAGTCCTCTTCCTTTTGTGATTCTAAATAAAGACAAGACGTGTCTTCATCAGCAATGCTACGCTGACGACCAGAAGGGTAAAGAAGACGCGGAAGAGAAGAAGTTGAAATTAGGGATGTAGTGGGTCAACATTTTTTGTCCCAATACTGATTCTGATACCTTAAGTATCAGAGTATCTGCAGAGTACTATTTTTATGTAACATATCATGAGGCCAGGAATTGTTGTGGAAATAATTTGAGAACTGTCAAAACTGGATCGGTCTCACGGCGGATATCTGATCTGCTCACAAAGGTCAGTTTCAGCACCAATATCAGTGCACCCCAACTTGGGAGGATCATGATGAAGGTGGATATGACGTAAACAGAGTAAGGAAGAAATGTACAATGGGATAAACAAAAAGGTATGCAGTTTTTTTGTTTGTTTGTTTTTTTGCCATTTCCCAGTGTGTGGTGTTTATACCTGCTGATTGGCAGGAGCTTACAATTATAGTAAATAGACTGCGATTATATAGCGCCTTTTTAGTCTTCCTACCACTCAAAGTGTGTCACACTACATGTCACATTCACCCATTCACACACACACACACACACACACACATTCATTCACTGATGGCAGTAGCTGCCATGCAAGGTGCCAACTGCTCATCAGTGAGGAAACACACTCACACACAGAGGGAAATTTGGGCTTCGGTATCTTGCCCAAGGACACTTCGACATGCAGAATGAAGCAGCCGAGGATCAAACCAACGATGTTTTGATTATTGGACAACACTCTCTACCTCCTGAGCCCCTACTGTTACGGCTATGATGACGATGATGGTGGCAAGTGTGGTATCATCTCAAGTAATGGGGAAACGCAGCATCAACATACCTTGGTGCGCTGTATGCTGGAAAATTGTGGTTCGGTGTCTAAATTGCCTTGTCACATTGTAACAGAAAGACTCACAGCTAAGCAAGTGGGTGTTTGTGCTGTGTGGTGAAAGCATGACTAATGAAAACCTGCATGTCCCATGGCTTTGGGCTTGTGTGTCTGTACTCTAGGCTCAGCTGTCACATCAGATGCAACAATATTCTGCTTACAGTACACAGCATGTTTGCGCAACATTGTTTATGAGCACTGTCTTGTTAGGGCCTGTGTTGTCCAATGCGCTTCAGGCACTGGTTTTGAAGAGTTCCATGACATTTTTTTTGTCCCCTGACCCATAGGATCAGCAGCTTCTCTGCGTTGTGGGGCAAATTAAGCACTAAGCTTATAAGGGTCATTCAGTCCGAGCTTGAATACATTTCGTTCAAATGATAAAAAGTTCATACATCAACACTTCACAAGCTTATTCCCACTTTTAAATCGATGGGGTATGGATAAAACGGCTTACGACCAAATGCACCTTTCTCAAAGAAATGTGCCGAAACTACGAAAAAAAATTGGAACCATAGTCCCAAATCAGAGTCATCACTATGTTTATGTTCAGCCCCAAACCCCTCCTTAAAAGCAATTTCCTTCCCTTCCAGAAGTTGGGGACAATCTTTTGAAATCCTGCAAGTAAGAGGAAAGGGAAATATTGAACTGACATCTACAGAATTTCAATGTGGTGGAAGAAATATATTATCATACAGTAGGTCCCTGCATGTTCCCCTGTGTATATCAGGAGGAGGAGGAGGAGTAGGAGGAGGGAGAAGTTGTGTTATATAACAGACAGATTTAAACTTTATGCCAAAAAAACAATGCAGAAGGTGTGCGTGTGTGTGTGCGCGCGCGGGTAGTATGCATGTACTGTATGTAGATTTAATGTGAGTGGGTGAGAGTCTATGCAGTTGTGGATATGTTGTGCTCCTTTACATACAGACGGGTGACAAATTAAGGAAAACCATGATGTGTCTTAGTATGTCAGTGGGTAGGTCACCATGCGAGCCTCCAACACAGCTTTACTGCTCTTTGCCAAGTCTGTGGAATGAAGGTTGAACACCATTCTTCAAGATATTTCCTCATACCACCTTTATTTAAATCAGGTAATCTCATCTCATTTGCAAGAGAAACTCGTCTTGCTGTACAGCCAGTAGAACGGAAAACAAACATAGCCATACATAAAATAAAGGACAAGGGGCTAAGCATTTTATTTACATCTTTTTTAAACTCGCCAAACCAATTCAATGAAAGCTAGTGCACGGAAGCATCTGCATTTGATATGTTTCTCCACTCCACACTTTATTTGGGTCTCTTTCTTTAATTTGTCCCCGTCTGTATCTGACAGTGTACATGGTATGTGTGCAGAAATTCTTGTGCATGTATGCGTGTGTTTGTGTGAGCATGCTGAGAGAGCCTGATAACCAGAATGTGCGGTCACCTTGCCTTATGATTAAAGGTTTGCACTCTTTAGCTGCTTAAAAGGAGCACCGTTTGTCCTCAAAAGGGAGAAAGGAACACAGCAAGAAAAAAGCATGTTTTATCAGTCACAGCCAGAACTCAATATTTTGCTATTTTTCTCAGATTAGGCTTATTCACAAGGTCCTATAGGTGAAATGCCTTCAAAGATAATAAAGAGATTAAGATCACATCCAGAAATCCCTACCAGGGAGAGAGGAAAGCTTTTGAAATAAACAAAGCAGTCCAACTTTCTACAATTTCACACTTTTTTTATTCTCCCCCTGTTGCTGAGTGCTTTGGATTTGGCTTATGCTTAACTTCTTAAATGCTCACATTAAGATCTTCTGATGCATTCATATAGATTTCATTTTCTTCCCTAGGTCAGCTATGAAAGCGGGATGAAACCCCCAAACCGTAGCAGACTGAACGACTAAAAAGGGAAAAGAAACCCTATAATGACAAAAAGGTCCCTGACTCAACACGTCCTGCATTCATTTGAAAGAAACAAATGAAAGCTGGAATTATAAATAATGTCTCTGGAACGAGAGCTGAAATACTTGATTATTCCATTGGCCATCCAATCAAAACCCTGTATGGTCACACTCTCTTTTCCAAGCTGTCATCAATTGTCTTGCTGTCAGAGAATTTGGAGGGACACAGGGTGGCCCCAGGTGTCAGTTTAGACTTGAAAATGACAATGTCACACTGCCAATGTCCCTTTTGCTGCTCACTCAATGATATCATAACTAGCAGTCGATCAGAATTTCTATAAATGGAGACAGATGAATTGGCTTCATATTTATTAATCAAATTCCAAACTTCTGAAGCCATTTTCATGCCAAGCAGTGAAATGTGCAGGATATGGGATGCAGGCGGTAAAAATGACGGCCGAGTTTAAATTATCTACTGAGAGGATTTTCGTCTTGCGTTTCTCCTCTATTCAAATTTTCTGCTGCTTTTCTACTTGGTCTTCTCTTCGAATCACTCCTTAAGGTCAAGTGAGAAAGGTGAGTGGAGTCAGCAAATGCAGCGTGTCCCCATGCAGTAGCAAAGTCGTTGAAATGACCCTCACATACAACCACTAATCAGTACTGTCACAAGGGAGGTCCGGCCCCCATCGATACATCGACAGTCATTGGTGCAAAGCCACGGCCCTGTCATTAATAAAGAGTCACATTTACATAAGTTGACAGGTACATAGTGTTCACGCCCCGCCCACCCACAAGGACTCCACATACACACTGATTCATTGGCTCTACAGTACGCAAAAGTGTGTGGCTACTCCGTTTTTTAATGCATAAGGAGCTCCTTTATTGCTTAAGAAACAATCCATCATTCATTTTCTTAATTTACCACACTGTGTTTCATCTGTAGTGTGCTGAATGCCAATGTGACAGCCTATGCCATACAGTATTACCTAGATTAAATCCAAACATTGTCTTTTAATAATAACAAATATAACACGCAAAGCGTCTCTGACTTTTCACCTTCCCCCACCAAAATGTTTATCTACAGCATACAGATTTTAATTTTTTTATTTCTCCTTATTTCTTATCTAATCATCTCAAATTAGACATGTAATACTGTAGCATGTGAAAAGGTTTGATTACAATTTCACCTCACAAATTTTTGAGCAGCACAATTACCAAGGGCCACAGTCTTAATTTTGTGTTGTGATAATTTCAAGTAGGATTGTACAGTATCCATCAGTGTGGTAGAAGGTCAAGGGGTCTGTCACCTGTGCCAAAGTATCATCAGCATAGAGAAATAATTTATGTTCCACATTACCCACCTCTAATGCCAGCATTTGCCCTGACGCCTCAAAGCACTTTTTACGATCCGATCACACAAGGTTACACACTGCCAGATCTGTGTCGGACCACGATTTAAGACTAAATAACAAGATTCCACACAGGGTAATGTGTGATGTATGTCACTGAAATCCTACAGTTTTGTTTGTTTACTGTACCATAAATCTGGACACATTATACAAGTGTGGAGGAAGACCAATTATTTAAGCATTTACTCGTGTTTTTAACTGTCAAATCTGCAATGTGCATCCAGGTGTTATATTATTTTCATCTCATTAACAGTTATCTGTCTAACGGAGACAGATACCTCAAAGAAACATGTTAACATGTGCAATATTAAGCTCGGGTGTTCTTGACGGTTGTCTCTCTAAACAAATGACAGATTTTCACCAGAAAAAAGTGTTACAGGACATAATTGTCACCATCACACCCTGGTTGATCAAAGACTGTCTCACAGTGTGACTGAACAGCCAGAGTAAAACGTTCTATGTCTTTAATAAAAAGGCTTGAAGAAGAAACATTTTCACTTCAACTAATCATCCACATATGCTGGTCTTAAAACAAAAAATATGTGGCAAGCAGCAACACGTCACCTTTGGTTGAGACTGGAGAGCGTCAAACAATAAAGTCCAATGGTTTTAGTCCAAGTCACAACAACATGTCAATTTAGAAAAATAGCAGTATTTATAAATTGAATAAATTTGCAAATGAACTCCAAGATTTTGAAAACCGAAGACAATATGAAAAACTGTTGATAGACTGCCATGGACTGTATGCTGAGCTTTAAGGGGTGGGAAGCTCCAGTATCAGCATCTTGGTTCAGGGTGGGGAGCAGATGGCAGGAGGATTGTAGAAAATTGGCAGATCCTCCGATATGTCTGCAACATCTCATTCACATCAGCAAATAGGCTCAAAAGCTGTGTAGAAACTGGTGACAAATTGGAACTTGGAAACGTGAAGAGAGATTCTGCCGACTCGATCAATGATACACCATTTATACTGTACATTTGCACAGCATTTGAGAACACATCAAGAGTAATCCAATCAAGAAGGAGGTTGGTGTTGGTTTTGCTATCATAGATTATGGTCCACAATGTACAGCACAATTCTTCCCCCTGTACCAGTGCAGTAACAATGCATACATGCAAGCACTGCCACCCACTTCAAAGACACTGGAGGCATGGGCTGTCAAACTGTAGTGCATTTACTTGACAGACTCATCTGAAGATCAACTCTTCATCTTGTAGAGTCCATATTAAAGGAGCTGCCTTCTATGCATGAAGCCCTACAGTTCCAAATTTAATGCTATCCAAATAGAATAAAACGTGTTATTCAGAACGCACTGGGGAATGCATATGCCGTGCCCATTTTTCAACATAATGGCAGGTCCGGCAATAAATTGTATGCAGCACCCATCTTCCTTAAAAAGCTCATTCCATAATGCAAAATATATTATAATTGGCATAGCCATAAAATATGTGTTTCTCTATAAATACTGATGGATGATAGGTAATTCAATTCACCATATATTGGGAATTTACACTGCTGCGCATCAGTAGCTAATTTCCTTGGGGAAATTAATCTCTTCAGGGTCTAGGATGAAGAGTGACCACACTCTACTGTGTACATATTGACAGTAGGGGAGAATGAGGTGGCTATAACTAGCTCATACATGCGACAGCTAAATTATGTCTGCACAGAGGCTTACATTCACAATAGGCCTGGTATTTAAAATCCATAGTTGAACTGAAATGAATCTGAGTTGTGGGATCTGAGTTAACGTGACTCGAGAGGGGTCTGGAAAAAAAGCTAAGAGCAAGTCAAGTAAATCAGCACAAGAGGTTTTAGCTGAAATTTTATTTGACGCAGTTATGAGTCATCACTAGGTTTTAATGCAGAATTTTGCATGCCTGCTGAGAATTGCATGCACTTCCAAATACTGCTTTTGAACGCTTGTGACCTGTTGTTAATATTTTATTACACTTAGTAGAAGTACCATTCATTGAGGCTTAGCAAAAATAGGTGGTGATAACCACATAATTCAGCAGAACAGATGTCATAGGCTACCTGCTGAGATTTGCATCCACCTCTTTTCTCAGCATAAAAGAGCGTTACCAAGTTACGCAAAGTGCATGCAGAATTCAGCACAACACTGGCACACGCAGTTGCTTTTCTCTGGCAGTACAAAGTTGGAACCACCTTTTGTTTGATCATTGTTGTAAGCTCAGAGTAAGCTCACGCATTCAACCAGTGGTAGATTGTGTCTGACTTAACGGCGCTGTTTTTATACCCCGCCTCTGCAGTTGCCTGCAGCTCACGTTAGACTATCAAGTCGGTGAAAGTCAGCCACAGTCATCTCGAACGCACCCATTGACAACTAGCTATGCACAGCGTGCTGACTTAGACAGCTGTATTCTAAAACTAACATAGCTATCCTTAGTAGGTTCCTTACATGCTTGCTAATAACTTTTTTGAAGGTGGGTCTTTCGACATTGACAGCGTTGTGTTGGACAGATTTGTGCCGCATTGTTTCTGATAGGCTACTAAACATTCAATATCATACTTCAGCTGCCTTGGATTGTAGCAAGCCATGTTTGGCTTTGAAGACTCCCTTGGCATGTATTCACTGCTGGGCTTTATCAGTGGTCTGGCACTGCTAGTGATGCCTTATCTTTATATATTTTTAGCCATGCATCCTCTGTTTAAGCAGAGACATTTCTGCTGTCACCAAAGAATGGCTTCAGGGCTGGTTGCACAGCTCCCCCCATTTTTGCAATTTCCCAGACAAATTATTTCCTGGAAGAAGACTTCAAGTCACCAAAGGTGGAAAAGTCGGACTTTATGTATCCACAAGCTTGTGGACACAGAATGGTCAGAGCTCCTGCAGGCCAAGGCCAACATCTCATGCTTCATGAATTTCCCTCTGGACTTCAGCATAGAGGAAAGACAGGTTTGAAGCTCAGTGACTCTGCAGGTGTTGCCATGCCATCAAACACTGAGAGATGAAGATAAGGACAATTATGTAGATGAGGATAATGAGCAGCATCAAAATATGGTGATTGATTCTGCAAATATTGTTCTTTTTCTCAAACACCAGATGTGAACTTGAGTTTTCTTTAATTGCACAATCCTTGCTATGGAACATGAGCCATAGCATAAGTAGCTACTTATGGAAACGCATTGAAAACATGGGGGGGAAAAAACATCAGTTGTACTCTTGTTGCTAGGCAATTTTTTTTTACCTTCAACTGCCTGTTGTTGTTTCTATATAGTTTTATATATTATAGTATCTAATCTAATCTGATCAAGCATAACCCGCCTTTACTTGCTCCCAAGACTGTTGAAGACGAGACATACAGGACAGCTCTCTGCAGTGCCAGAAACCAGCTCTATTGAAACTTTATTAGATGCTGAACAGATTGCTAATCAACCAAAAGTCCTATTTCTGTATGATGAATTTCAATGCAATAGTAGAATGCAATAACAACACACTATACAGTGATGACTGTTATTTGATCAGCATTGTCAGATCAGTCTGCACAATTGATATTGAGATTCAAAAAAATTTCAGATTTATTCCCCCAGAGACATTGCGTTTGCCCATTCGGTCTTTCCCCGGATGTAGCCCACTCATAACAATACCATTAAGTACTCAGGATTTTCCTTGCACAACACCTGCCACATTATGTGATGACATGAACCATCTTACCATCCCTGTTCCCATCTGGCAGCTGCCAACATTATAACTGTTCACTAACACGGGGGTTAATGAAACCCCTGTGTTAGCAAACGCACCTCTGCGTTCAGGGCTCAAGCTGCTTGGAGATCCACATGGAGCCCTGAAGGATTGGCTCCATTATGGATGCCAGCACGGGGCAACACACACTTCCTGAATAAAATAATGCTCACACCTGCTACCTGGGCTCAGCTGTTGCCATGCAACGTAGAGATGATGCATTCTACAATGTATTCTCATGCTGTGTGCACAATGTCTGCAATTACAATACGATTAGTGGACTTCCAAAGGTACTAACTTGTTTGTACAAGGGCCATTGTTTTTGCTACTATCCAACATTTACCTCAGGATATAACAAACTGTTGACTTGGGTAGTTAAGGAATGTGTTTCTACCCTACTTTTCGTAAAAGAATGTCTTTGTTTTTGACATCATTTAAAAAGGACTTCACTGCACCTTACTGATGTCAGAGTAAACAATTTGCACAAACTTGGATTTTTTGCGATGTTTGACTCAGTCTGCTTTCGACCACTGCAAGTTAAATATGTGTCACCCTTTCAGGAGCAGAATGATAATGACTGCTTTTGATCAAGAAAAAATGATTATTCACTATCATAACACATATATATAATTATATATAGTGATGCTCATTTTTTTAATAATGTATTTGTTGTTTTGGTAGCAAACTGTTTTAAATTTATATAATTTAAGAGGTTGAAATTTAATTGTCCAGACCCAAGCTCCCAACAATTTTACTTCCATTACAATGCAGGCTAGTGTTTCAAACTATGGCATGATCAACAATCCATTATGTTTTGCCACATAAGGGAGCATGCTGGGAGGCTTGAGCATGCAGGCACTGGAGGGGGCAGCCTAAACATTTGCATCTGGCTTGTTGGGGCGTGAGGATGGGAGCATATCTACTCCGTGGCCATCAATACGGGTGCATGCTGTCTCGCACCTTTTTCTTTCTCTGTACACTTGGTGAATGCCAGATGAAAGATCCAGACCTTTCCTGTCTGGCTTTTAAAATCCTTTGAGGATGCAGCCCGACATTTATCGCAAGCAATGCCTTTGAAACAACATGAAAAGGCTATGTTTCTAATATAAGGGGGCGATCATTTAGATTTTTGAAAACAGCTGTCAAAGTTGCTCTCAGGTACATGCACGTGTAACAAAATGGAAGCAGTCTTTCACCTTTACCTTGTGTAGCCTCACAGCAAGCTTCATTACAGCATACATTTTCATATGGTATATATGCGCTATGTGCGAAGAACATCACAACAAACTGTTAAATTGCTGCTTAATCACATTTATTATGATGAAGAGTTTGCCAGGAAACAAAGACGTCTCATTACAATTTTTCCTCCCTTGTTTATGATTTTTTTTTTTTTTTTTTTTTTTACAAAGCTGGAGTAGTCTGGATCAAAGCTTTCCCCAGCAACCTCACATTGAGACTGAGCTTCAAAGGAATGAGCATCCTGTGAAATACTAAACACACAGTTAGTGCTTGTATTACTACAATTATATCCTGGTAAGTATGAAATTCCAGCAGATAGTCGGGTTGTCAGCTATGATCTATATCCAATCATAGTCCCTTTCACAATAATCTCTGTATCAGACAGGGGGAAAATATCTTTTTCAAATGTTTGAAAGCCTAGTTTACAGGTAGAAGTGGTTTTGTTATATTATGTGAGGTATTATGCGTCTGTGACTTTTCTCTCGTAGTGCTACCTGGCATTAACTGTGCGGGGGATTCACAATTGCATGAACACACTTAAACATACCCATGTCCTCTCACCCACCATCTTCATCTCCCTTCACTCTTTCTGCCATTATACAGAGGGATGCTCTTAAACACAAATCAATCTAAATCTCAAAATATGTGACTTTTCTACAGGAAAAAAACCCTCTTCTACAAGGAGAATCAAGGTGTAGGAGCATTCATTGTATGAAGATGGTGTGTATTTTAAGCGTATGTAAAATAGGTGTGTGAATAATCATCACACATTGTGACAAGGGCCTGGGGAATTGTACCAGCTCCTTTTGATAAGTGATTTAAGAGTCTAAGGGAAAGCAGAGGAGTCAATGATGCAGATGATGGTCTGATGCAAAGGGCTTTTATCTATAATTACAGGTCACTTGCATCGACATGAGCTCATTTACCAAGAGGAGCTACTGCCTCTGTCTCTGTCACACTAGCTTTCTCAACAGCCCATTCACTACACTGTCTGTGTCTTTGCTGATTGGGATCCCGAGGTGAACTTGAGTTACTGTCATGGATTTCTGTGATCCTTAATCAAAAGAGCCTCAGAAGTTATGGCAGACCGTTCATGGAAGGTATAATGAACACATACATCAAAATGCAAGAGTGTACTCTAAGACAGACGGACCAACTCAAAAAATCCACACTCATATTCACCATTCAGTCTTTTAGTCATGCTAGCAGCTTGGCTCTAGCGATGGTGATGTCTGTTGCTCAGCCAGTCACTGAGTCCACCATGTCGGTCTACACTTAAATATCTAAATAATTGTGACGGATTGCCATTAAATATTGTACAGACATTCACAGCCAGCAGTTCTAATTAGCAAATGTAGCTAATTGTTAACATGCTAATACACTACAACCAAATACAAAACAACCACTAAAAAAAACAACTGAGACAACAGAGCCCCTAACCAATCCCCTTCCAATAACACCATACTGTAAGGTAAGGTAAATTGTTATATTCACACTAGGGTTGGGCCAATAGACGATGCCATCGTCAATCGGCCAGATGGTCGATGGTTGAGTAGGAATCGTGATTGTAAAAATTCCATTTTCCTACTTTCTTCTGGCGGGCCACGCAGCTTGAAACCCTCTCTTCTGAACAAAGATGGTGATCGTGGTAAACATTATACTGGTTAAAAATCTGCATGTAATCACTGTCAGTGTCACCATGTTGCTATGTGGCTTTAGCATTTAGCTCAACGCACTAGAGAATGTAGACTCTTTTTCTTTTTTTACTGTGTCCTCAATCTTTGAATGGATACTGTATTTGTATGTGTGTAGAATGACAAATGTGTGTGAATGATGCATAATAATATACCCTATGATGTGTCTGACACTGTCCTGTCTAAACAGTTAAGCATCTACCCACTGGGTAGATCTGGGATCTTAACGTTCATCTCATTTATTATTAACATTGCTTTCCATTTTGTGAGTTTGATTAATGCAGAAGAACGTATGTACATATGGATGAAAGCGTTGACTTCATACAAGGGCAATTGTCATTGATAGCTTTGTAATTTGATTTATCCTGACTAGTCACTCCACAGATTGGATATGACAGTGATGACCTTAAAATCTGTCTTTATACAGATGACGTGGCATTTAAAAAGCCTCCAAGGTTACAATGTTACCTTCACTTTTATTACTTTACTAGCTGATGATATGTTGATTAAGGTAAGTTTTTACGATTAAACACTTGTCATTCAATTTTTTAACATCAATTTCCTTTGGCAATGACAAAGTGTTTGATTTGCTAATTTGCCTTTAAATTGCAAATGGGGTCTCCTTGGAGCTTTTTGTGTGCCACTGCTCAATTTAGTTCCTTTTATGTGACTTTTGGGGAGGTCAGCGGCGACAATACTGCCATTCCTCAGTGGAATCCTCTGACCCGATAAGACACAGAACATAAAACGCAACAGAACACTATCAGCAGCGGCATGCATGTGAATGCCCGGAAAGGATAAGCAGAGAAGGGAGCTTGGGCTTGGTCAAAACTCCCACGGATGAAAATGTTGTGATTCGTTTGCATATGCAACAATCTGGAAATGTTGTACAGTACAATAGGGAGAATTAACAGAGAGCAGGCACTTCTGCTTTTCATGCTCGCCTATTGTAATATTTCTCTCTGTCTGGGCACAAAATGTGAATACCCGACTCAGTTCATTCCTTGCTAAAAATCACAAAAAGGCTCAAAAATTCAAATACAATTCCTCCAACTGCCCCTGTTCACACCTCTATTCTGTGCAAAGCAAAAGATAGAAGGATTTTTTCCTCCCCCACCTCCCTGTTTATGACTATCACACAAGTGCATAGGTGCTCCAGCAGCCATGGCCAATTACCTTACCTGCTCATTAAAAAGCTTGAGAGGAAGCTAATCTAAGTTCAACGCATTGACCTGGCAATAAATAACGTCACGTAATAACACATGCAATTCAGCTGCTGTACGCCTGCGCTCATGAATACAAACAGCAAAAGAAGCTGAACCATGTAATTATATCGGCCGATCATAAAGGCATTTTTTAATCCTCACACCAACAGCGGATGGTTTGGAATGAAAACGGCTACAGTGAAATAATAAAGCAGCAGCAACTGTTATTTAGAGATATGTTAATTTGATGGCATTTGACGGATTTTGATGGCAGCACCTGTCTTTTTCGATAAAGCAGCCGTGTGCTTATTAACCAGTTATGACACAGACCTAACTTATTACTGGGCTGATTGTTTTTTCCATTACCTAGATTTACTTAAAAGGCCACTGGCCTCTGTTAGAGACTTGGATTACCTTGTGTAAAAGGACATCCTAGTTCCTTGTCATTTTTTCCCCCTGTGATCTCTGTAAAGCACCCCTTCCTTGCAACCTTCACTTGACACAAACCATGTGTGTTGGGGCTCCCAGTAGAAGGACACACCTGTCTTACCCAGGTGTTCCAAGATTTCTTGCTCTTCCCATGGCTCTTTCTGCCTGTTGTAGTTTACTTTCAGTTATATCTCATATCCTCTATTCTGTTTTTAGCCGCTAATGAGGAACATTAAAAAAACAAATAGGCCAGTGTACTAGCGACTGAACACAACCTCATATTATGGTGACCTATCATGGTTGATTTTCCCTTGTTGCTAATATACTTGGTATTGTCTTCCCTGTGCATCAGAAATCAATTTCAATAGCACGGCAATGAGCATTACCTGGCCCTGAAAGTAATATGATTACTGCGTCAATTACCAGTTGTGTTTGCCAGTGCCCTTGGTCATATTGACGTTCTTAAATTGAGCTGTATGAGGATGAAGGACTCAACTGCTCCTGCCTGAGTGTATCCTGAAGGAGTAACCTGCCTCACCACAGAGTGTAGCTCTGGCACTGCATTCAGCAAGGGATCTGCATGTCATAATGGGATATCATTATTTCACTACCCTCATTACAAGGTCCTCATCTGCCAGGGCTTGAGTGTAATGTTAATTATTACGGAGGAGTAAAACCAAAAGGGGCATTGCAGCTCAAAATGCCATTTTGATTGGATTTTTGCTCCCTTTCATCTCATTAAGAACTCAATAATAGGGTGTCTGGGTGTCAACAAGGCGACACGTATAGACAAGTGACGGTAATACAGAGGTTCCTTCTAATATTCGTCTTTCCTAATTCAGGCCATCTTTCCGAAGGCAAAAACAGTACAGTAGCTGGGTAGGTGTATTTAGGTGTGTTAACAGTGAGTGTGGTTGCACAGACACTACTTTTACAAGCTTTAGGGAAAAGCATTATGTATATAAGAAAATGTGGCTATGTCTTGTACTCTACTGACAAGCCTTGGAGGAGAACCAGAGAGGTCAAAAAGACACCAGACTGCTGCACAGTCTGGGTGTTCAGTTCAAGAAAGAGCAAATCTTTAATGCCGAATTATTAAGCTCAACTGCCAATGGCTTTTTGCAGTGGAGTTCCCCTCACCAGTGACTCAAAGTGCAATTACCGCTCAGTTACAATATAGTGTATGCTTTTTCCTGTTAAAAAGCTAACAGAAATACACTTTATGAAATTGTTCTTACTGACAGACCACGTGAATCCACATTCATGATGCCATAAGTATGTTACAGATAGGTAGTTGACCTACAAACAGTGATTAAATGGGCCTGGTTTCATTCACAACGGAATAAAAGAGTTTTAATCAGCAACCACACACCGACAACTTTTTCCAAATCTAAGACCGAAGACAGTCAAAAGCACAGCTGTGCAATTTTAGCAGGAAAAAAAAATCCTTTTGAGTTAATAAAGTATTTTTTTACTTCATTTATTTTTGCATTGTCTGCTTTGCAAACTTAAATCATGTTTATTTTATGTATACGTAAATATATTTTATGCAAGTTATTAGTGCTAATGTTTAGTTGTAAGCTCTCATGTAAGTTTTTGAATTTCACTATGTGTCTGATATATGTTGAATTATGTTAAACTTGCTACAAAGTCGGTGACTACAAAAATCACTCAACTGAATTAAGTTATTCGAACAAAGTATTTCATTAATCCACCTTCACTGAGCCCAATTTTAACCTCAACTATTGAAGGCATAATTTGTCTGTGCCATCCAAAACCATCATAAATCATTGTTGTATAATACATTATAATAATAATAATGTTTAATGATATGACACAGATAAATTTTAGGTTAGGTTTAGGCACAAAATGCCTTTGGTATGTTTAGGGAGACATTGTGGTTTAGGTTAAAATGACTACTTCATTTAAGGTTAGGGGAGCTTCTTCATCATGGTTACAATAATAAACAAGTGGTTAAGGTTTGTGAATGATTGTTTTCATGCTTTAAAATAAAAAAAAAAGCAACACTTACTCTTGGCTTCAAGGGGGAAACAGCTGTCTCCTGTGTTAAAGGCTGATCTTTTGTTTGCTTTGTTTTTTTATTTATTATAACCTTATAATAACCTGCCTTCCTCCTTTTCAACCGTCATAATCACTACAGCTGCTAAAGGGCTTTGCACTTGAATATAAAACCGATGTTTTGGGGTACTTGCTGAAATGACTGAAAGAATGCTGTCATTCTTGGGAGGTAGTAGAATAGCACAAAGTAATCCTGTTTTACTCTTTATATGTCTGTTTTAAGGACTCTTTTTTACGAAGACTCACCTACACATGCAATATATATCCAGAAGATGCACAGTACTTATCCAAGATCTATACAACATCTCAACATCTTTGTCTTCTTTGACACCTTGCGTTTCTGTGGAGATATTGCATGATAAAAGATGTTTTGGTATGTCGAAAGAAGGTAAAAGAAATTACTCCTACAGACCGCATACAGGTTGTTGACATGCCACGGTACTTCAAAACATGTCTCAGGCTTGCTTACCCTTGGAAAACAGTGACGTTCCAGAATTATTCCACACCCTAGTCTAGTAAACATCTATGGTTTAGCAGTGATGCGAGCAGAATTACAGTCACAGGGATTACAGCAAATCTGGTATGAATGACCTAGGTTGAATGCGTGTCCCGCGTCAAACATAAGGTTTGTGTGTGTAAGCACCATCAGGCTGTCAGTAGTGTCCCTTGGGGCCACTTCCCTCTTGTCTGTGTCATTTTACCTGTTTGTGGCACAAACCACACACCTGATCCTATGCACATGTTTTTGCTTGTGTGTCTTTTTTTGTATTTAATGTCTTTTAGGTGTCACACTATCACACATCATGTCTGAACTTATGTTATGTTCAGCTATCCTCACACTTTCTCTCAGTTTCTCTCTCAAACACACACATACAGTGTATACACACACACACACACACACACATTCAGGTCAGGGTCTTTGAATAGGAGAACCCACAGGCAGGCTCGTATCCAGGCTTCTCTGCTGTTTGAGCTCAGCTGTCTTAGTCTCGTCTGCCTTTGAAGTGGATACAGACAGTTGGATGTTGGAGGAGCTGTGTGCTCCTTTAGCTGAGGAGAAAGCTCAGAGAAACATCAATGGGCTGAGGCTTGACATGGTCATGCATGCAAGCACACATACATACACACACATACTCCTATACTGTAAATACAGGCTTGCTGAGGTGCAGGGATGGAGAATGACAGTGAAAAAAACTCTCCAGCAGAGGAGAGTAAACCCAAAACTCAGAGTGTAAACAAAAACCACATGAGCCAGAGATACCGGCCGCTTGAGGTCTTGACCTTATCAATCGAGGAAAGCCCAAACGTGTAGGAAAAGCGGTGGTTTCCATTAGGTCCAGACAGGTGAAGCCCAGTAGAACTAGTTTCACATAAAAAGGTGCCTGAAGGTTGAAGTGAGTAACAGAGGAGCAGGAGTTAAGTGTTTTCAGGAGACTGCTGTGGGATGGGGGGTGTTACTTAAGGGATCAAGGAGCAGAAGTAGGAGGAGAAGAATACATACGCAGGGAAGAAGGAGAGAGTATAACTCCCAGAGACAGCTGCCACAACGGGCAATGTGAATTGGTGATTTGTTTGTTCTGTGCTTTAGTCGTATCTGGTGTGAAGCTTGGCAAAACTGGCAGCGAAACTATTAATTGCATTCTTAAAAACACCATTCTGCAGTCCCCGATATGCACAACAAAAAGGCAAACCATCTGCCATTTTGTTTTTGTGTTCAGCTTTAAGTCAGTGGTAAACTTAATTCTTAATAGGGCCAGAAATCATGGAGCAGATTGAGGTAAAGCTGTTTCAACTGGTATTATAAAGCAGAACGGACTTTTCTGCAAGGGTAAAAAAATCACTTCTCCCACAGAGCGCAGGGATGAGCTGGTTGTGTTACTGTTAAAAGTTATGGTGACTGGTCAGAAGGCATTATGTGTTTATAACAATATGATATCATGCAAAGCACAGTCAAAGTGGAGAATGGTTAGTTAAACAATCACACGTAGTTGAGTTTTCCTTGACAGTGGTCTTATTATTGAGTAACAAACTGATCATCAATAAAATATACATGATATAACAGTTTGGTTAAAATGTGTGTTGTAATTCATGTTGATAAATCAGATTCAAGCCTATGAAGAATAATGTTTATAACTTAATAACCTTCACCATTATACCAGCAAGTTAGCATCAAAGCTGTTGAGAGCCCAAACGACGCAAAGGTTGGTAAGGAATTCAAATATCTATTATATAATCTGGATCCAGGCCACGGAGAGCCTTAATAGTAAACAATAAGAACTTAAAATCAAATCCTTAAAGAAACAGGGACCCCAGGTAAAGAGGCTAAAGCAGGTGTGATGTGATCGCATCTCTTGGTTCTGGTCTAAAACCCAGCAGCTGAATTCTGTACAGTCTGTTGTTGTTTCAGGGTTTTTTAATAAAGAAAAGAGACAACGCTGTTGCAATAGTGACAAAAGTGAGGAAACGAGAACATGTACAACAAGTTTCTGCATCTCTAACACTTAAAATAGATTTTACATTGGCAATATTTCTAAGGTGATGAAAACATTACTGGACAAGCAAAAGCAACTGGAAGTTAAACAAACCGGAAAAGTACGAAAAATTGGAGAGGCCACACAAGGTCAATGAAATGTCATACAATTGTTACATTTTCTTCCTTTGTTTGACTCACAGTCCAAAACCCAAATATTCAATTTGAGCAAAACCTTATACTTATAAAGCTGAAACAGACTTAAATGATTAATCAATTATTAGAATTGTTGCCAAT
The DNA here is from genome assembly GCA_029875015.1 of Lepomis gibbosus. Classification (NCBI taxonomy): domain Eukaryota; kingdom Metazoa; phylum Chordata; class Actinopteri; order Centrarchiformes; family Centrarchidae; genus Lepomis; species Lepomis gibbosus. The sequence goes on from JAPMOB010228150.1 coordinate 21,963, forward strand.
ACATTTTCTGTCAATCAACTGATTGATAAAATTAGTTAATTGTTTCATCACTAAACTCAACTAAATTGATCAGCACACTAAGGGCTTGTAAGTTGTAAATGTGCAACATGACAATTAATTGTCAATTAATTGATTAATTGCATCATCTTCTAGTTACGTAACACTATAACTTTTTCATATTTTGTATGAAATATTTTACATATTTTGTATTTTATATTTTTCATATTTTGCCTACAGGTGGCATATTTTGCCTACAGGTGGCAAATCGTAAATGCTGCTTTAAAGTTTAGCAATTATCCATTCAATTGTCTACAACATGAATTATTCTTTCAGCATAATTATCAAAGACAGACGTTGCACCCATGAGTCACCATTACATTACCACCCTCAGTGATAATGTCAATATTCACATTTTTGCAAGTACATGTATGCTCAAAATTCCACCCATGCAATAGCTGGTAATCCTGCATCTAGATCAGCTGTAAGATTGAGGCTGGCAACATAATATCCTAAAACTATGCCTCTGTCTGTAAGTTAATATGCATTCCATGTTAAAATTACAGCCTGCAGGAACAGGGGAAGAGTATATTAATTGATGCACCATTTACCTCCATGAATGGTTACAGTCACCTCTCTCAGTAGGCTGTCTGTTTGCTTTTTTCAGTCCTTTTTCCTCAACAAAATAAACATCTTAATAAAAAAAAAGAAGTCCAAATTTGTGTATGATTCAAGTGAAAACAATACAACATTTATTGAAAATTTGATATATTGTTATTGAAAAAATGTATATTGCAATAATTATTGTTATTGTTTTATTGTCCAGCCCTAATAACACATTGTATTTATTGCTACCACCAGGGGGAAACTTCTTTGGTCTACTGCCCCTTACTCATTCAGACACACTTGCGGTGTGCCTCTGTGCTCTCAAGGTGAGCAAACTGTACATTTTGGAGACCCTCTGACCTTTGTTGTAGTACCACCACTGGTACAGTAGTGAAAAATATTTCACATTATGTGCAACCAACTGGAAGTAATCTATTAGACCCATAAGAACCCATTTAGTATAGCCATAGTGACCCTTTTAATAGACTATTTTGTTAGCATTTACCAGCAGATCATATATGAGTATTTAGGATTATAATGAATGAGAAGTCCTCAAAGTGATCAGGAAAAAAAGTAAGTTTGAGCATCTACAATTCTACGACATCTGGGTAAACAGCATCTGCTGATGATGATCACGTGATATGATCAAAAGCTCCAGAACGGCCACTAAATGGACCATGAGGCTCAAAGGATTATTGTGTAACTAAATGTAAATTATTCTTGCCTGAGCCTAACAACATTTCTTGCTAAAAGATGATTGGTTAAAACAACTGCTCCACCCACTCCATCCTTCACCAATCAAGCCAATCAGTCTTGTGAGAGCTCTCCATGCTTTTCAGTTTACACCAAGGCTTCCGCTCTAATGAAGACACACACTGCATCGCAAAATGAGTCCTTGCACCCAATAAATAATAATTACAGAAAAATCCAGAGTGCTCTAGTTTCCTTCTGGGCTTAATTAGCCATGGATTTTGATCGACACTTAGGATAATATCTCATCAGCTAGGAGTGTAATTTGAAAACATAAAATCACCCACAAGCCAATCAAAATCAAGGAAGACATTCAGGTACTCACTTTATTTGGATGCTGTTGTTTTTGTCCAACATCCTGCAATTGTGACAACATAGTTCTTACCCACCGTTCATTGGTAAATATTACATTTTCAGACAATCAGGAATGTTTCTTGTTGTTCTGCTTGTATCCAGCTTTTATCCATCCATTTTGTACAGGCTGTTTTTTTGTTGTTTTTTTTACTTACACGGTGGGCATTTTGTCTCAGAACGAAGCTCACTTTGTTCAGTTTGTTCTTTTGTTGATAACATTTCTGAAAGTAGTGCGGGAAATTGCTTCTTCTAATCCACCGGTGAGTTCCTGCGGTTTTATCTCCATTTATATGTCTACAAGCTCTTTTGCTCTCCACTGAAGTGGGCCAGCTCTGTTTTTTTCCCTCCCATCCATGACCACTAACAGAAAATAGCCTTTTGAGGCCATACGTAAGAGGGGACACCATTAGAGAGGTTGATAATTGCACAGCACTCTAGCTCTTCTACAGCATGTGGTCTTTGAAAAGCACTGCTAAAAACCTTAATAGCACTGGATGATGGAGCAAGACAGAAGAAGTAAAAATCAGAAGAATACTTTTTTGAGACAAATATCTGTAATTTTTCATTTGGCCAACTCTAACATTGAGTCATACATGTTAACAGCCTGACACTATACTGAAAAAAGTAAGAAAGAAGTTAGGCAGGCTTGAATTAAAGTTGAAAGGCTGTAATTTTCGCACAAAGTAGCCTACACAAGAAGCAGACATGTATACTGTAAATGCTATGACTGGTCAGACGTGCTCGTTTAAAATGTAATTGCCAGGACTAAAAACACCCTTCTTTTACATATTTACTTCTGACACCAAGAGGTCTAAACCAAGAATGACTTAGTGACTTAGCAAATTTAGAATATATATATGTTAGTGTAGCTTCTTGCTGCCTGTAACATAAATGTATGTAAACAGAAAAACAGAAAAAACGAGATGCATATGAGTGACAATTCTGGTATGGCGTGTTTAAAATGCTTTTTGTCATGTAAATGTGTATATGTTTCCTGTCATGTAAGTCTTTTGGACATTGTAATATATATATATTTTTTAATATGCTCGATCGACATATTTGATGTGTGATTGACTCTCTGCTCCCACTTGTTGGGACTGATGTACTTTGATTTACCTTTCTCTGTCTACTTTGAATTAAATTGTTAATTGTTTTGATCTGATCAAAGACCTGACTTGGTTCAAAGTCTTGTTGTCCATCTAAATACGTTTGTGCTTTGGAGTCAGGGCGCAGACGTTATTCTTTTCATCATTTGCCAGGAGCAACCTTTAAATTTTAATTTTGACTACATAAAGGAAATAAATGGAGATAGTTCTGTTTCAACAAAAAACATGACTATGACACTAGTATTTTATGATAATTAAGCAATGGCCATGAATCAGAAGTCTTTCTCATGCTTTTGTTATTATAGTGTCAATACAGACATTATGAATACACTATTCCAGTTGTACACAGTACTGCTTCTGATGCTCTCCAGCCCACACATTCGCCAACAGGCCATGGTGTGAGGCCATTAGCCAGGGGAAATAATAATCTAATTTCCATCTGGTTTTATGATAATGGGCCTCATTTGGTAGGCCCAGATTAGGAAAAGGGGAATGCATCTCATTCTAAACAGGAAAGTTAAGAAAAATAAAAAACAGTAATTGCAATGTATTTGATTTCTGCAAAAATTAAAGACATAATTTCTGGTTACAGACGTGCAAAGTGAGAGGAGACAGTTTTACTGAATGTACCATTTCCCCAAATTGAAGTCCCACTTCAAATTTTTCTTTTAGTGATCCTCAATGTTCCTCAGCCATGAACCGTTCATAGCTCCTCTCGTTTCCCGTCATTTCTGAACTACCAGCTCGCTAATAAAGGCATTAAATACCCAAAAGATTTAAATAAATAATGATGACTTTGTGTTATGCTCACCTGTTTTAATTGTTTTTGACAAATCTTATTTTGTCAGTCAGTTTGACATGGCAGATGGCTCCAAATACTACAAGACTCGTGGCTGCTGTTGCTAAGGAGAAGAAGCCATTCAGAGCTGTAGAGGATTCAAAACGCAGTGCCATAGTTGCCAAATTCATCCAGTTTCACAGAGTTGAACTGTGAATCACTTATTATTGTCCATAGAGGAAATAAATAAGACTTTTACTTACATAACATGAGGTGCTCCTCTTACTGTGCAACTGTATTGTTTTGGCAAAAATATGTTTACAAGTATTACATTTTTTTAAAAGTTATCGTTGCCACTGAGCTGAGGCTTCAAGTTTAACCTCTGATGACATTAGTTATTACAATCACCATCTGTATCTTATAAGAGCATCTAGGCTGCAGTAAGTGCTTAAAATTGCTATTTTGCACTCAGCGCATTTTGTCATTAGCACCACAAAGACATTGTAAATAAACATTTGCAATAGTTGCGAAGGGCCAGGGAATTTGCCATGGCTGGCACATGACAGTATATGTAAGAATGCTGTTAAGGTGAAGTGGTAAATGTTATTGACTCTGTGTTTGTATGCGTGTGTGAGTGAGAGAAGGAGAAGCAGGCACAGTGACAGAAGTAGTGAAAGTGCTCCTCGTGCCACAGTAGCTCTGTCAGCATACACACACACTAACACAGACACACACTCTCCACTCCTTCCCATGCACCTCCCCTCTGCCTCTCTCTTTCCTCTTTGCTTGGCACCATTACCTTACTGCGGATTCCAGCCCTTACACACTGAGGGGCGAATTCACAAAAGGACTGTGCAGATTTTGCTAAACCTGCACAAACAAGAGAGAAGAAAACGTGTAATTCTCAATGCACCCGCAAACTGTGAAATGCACCCCTAACTGCGCTGCCAAGCAAATAGCGTCTCGGTGCTTCTGTGCTTTTTGCATGTATTTAAATGAGGTAATATGCACACATTCGGTGCAACAATGGCCCCTTCCTATGCAAATGAGCCTTGTTACCAAAAAAATCCCAATTCACAAACACCAGTGCTAAGAACCACACGCAGTTAAGAGTGAAATTATTGGTGTCTTCATAGAGTTGTTGGCAGCTGAAGCACATTTATAAGGGGTGTCACACCCAGACTTTCCAGTGATTATGGCAGCAAATGCGCATTGCAGTACATCATATGCACATCAATACCTGATATTCACTATGAGGGAATGAAACTGGAAAACAACATAAAACCTACTGCTGTGAGAAGCGGAGTTGATGGTTACGCACTGTAATAGTCCGGCACAGAGCAGGGTAGAGTATTCAGCTCTCCATGCTCCCAGAAGCACGAGGGGGAGCTCACAGTTAAAGCGCCCCAAATAACAATCTGACAAAACACTCCATACACAGTGAGTCATGGAAAAATGAGAGACACCCCGCAGATAGAAACGAATGAAAGAGTTGGGGGAGTTAATAGATAATTAGAATACATTCTCTTTTGAATCAAAACATTTTAAGATGAGTGAAAAGTTTTGTTTCTTGCAGCTGAATTTGTTCTTTTTTTGACTCAAACATTGCTTAACTGTTTCATGTCATGTGCTACTTGTTAAGAACAAATATTACCAAGACCACTAAAGAAAATTGCAGGTGGACAATAAACAGACTTAAAACAAGGGCAAATTGCAGTCAGTCTCAGAAATGTTTGCACCGTATTATCATTAATGCAATGTATTTTGGTAATCGGACCTTGAGACAGGGCAGATGACTGTTGCAAGCGATGCACAATTCATGGTGCCATCACCCTGAATGTATTGCGTCTGTGATTTAAGAGGGTAAAATGATGGGGCAGGTAGCAAGGGAAGGTTGCTTTCTGTTTAATTCTACTTATGCAAAGTCCAGCGCCAAGAAGAAGCAGTGTTGGGCTGCAAGGTCTCATAAGACAAAGTGGGAGACACCTGGATAAAGTTGTGTGGAGTTCATATCAGTGTACAATGGCTCGGTGTCCCTGCAGTATTCAGCACATTATCCCTCTCTCTTTTCTAACCCTCATCCTCTGCCTCTCTTGTTCGTTTCATTTCCTCTGTCTCCCTCTCTCATTTCCTCTTTGCATCTCCCTCTTGGGTTCTCTCCACTTATTCCCCGTTTGCAGAGGCATTAACCAGACCATTAATGTGACGGCAATTTACATATGAAATGTAATTTGCAAGAAATTAATTTCTACCCTCCATCTGTACATTTGCTCTCGTCCTTAATTTGTTTTGGAGGAACAATTCCATTGGTCACCATCTGGGCGTTTGGAAAAAGGAAAAGAGATGTATTCATTTAATGTTAATGGCATGTGTGATTGGCTCTGTGTGAAAAAAATACACTAAATAAAGAAATAAAATCACATTGATGGAACACAGATGTCATATTAAACATTTAAAGAGGAGTGAATAGAAGTTTCCCATTAACAACACAAACACCACTTGAAACCAGAAAAAAAGTTAGTGACAACAGATGCGCAACATAATATCAGGTTAGGAAGCTCATTTTGGGGGTGATAGAGAAGGCTACAATCTCATAATGCCCTGCGCCCACTTTAAAATCATCACAGTTGGTTCCTGCACCAATGGCTCCCCTCTGTAACAGGCTGGTGTTTACCAGTTTGCTGCGCCAACCTCACAAACGAGAAAACATTTTCTGCTGTCCTACTATTGCGGCCCTGGCAGTGAAAGTTCGGAGGCGAGGGGAAGTGTGGGGATGGAAGAGCAGAGGAGGCACAGAGCAGAGGCACATGTCTTTGGCTCGTATCATCCAAACCCCAATTAAAGCATTTCAATCAGCCACTAGGCAGCGTTCAGGCTGGGGTGAGGCCAAGTCAGTCTGGGGGACTTTGGAGAGGAAAGAGGATGACCAGAAACAAGGCTGCATAACAGCACGACAACAAACAAGATAGTTAGAATGCAAGGCGTGCTGCAGAGGAATCTGGGAAGTGGCAACGGTGAGATAAAGATATAGAGTGGTTGCTGTGCATAATATTGCTTTACATCTTTAGATTACAGAAAACAGGAAAATACATGGGAAAAAACAAAACCCACCCAGTGTTGGAAAATTAGGAAGTTCTGCTAAAAGGAACACTTAAATCCAAAACTCGTAACAAGTGTGAAGCACCAAGACATAGACACAGATAAAAGGAGAGGGGAAATGTCTGTGAAGATTCTCGGTCATCCAGGACATAGTTATCCAAAGAAGGTTAAAGTCTAGGGCAACTGGACTTGGTTGAAGATACTAGAAGACGTTTCGTCCCTCATGCAAAGGACTTCTTCAGTTCTGACTGACTGGTAGGGAAACTAAGCTATTTAACCTCAGTAGTGGGGTTGTTTGCCAGGATTGATACCGCTGGTTCGTTAGTGTTCCTGGCTGTTGTAACGACAGTAGTTATGGTCGTTCATCACTTCCCAGGAAACTCAACAAATGTAACCTATTGGCCTCAGGTGAGGATGCCAACGATGGTCGTTGGCACTAGCAGACTAAAATACAAGGCCTGAAAAGTTACAAAATGTCGCTATGTCCATTGGCAGAGCGAGCATGAATAATGATGACCTACAGGAAAGCATGGGACACTAGGTTGACCCAAATGTGTTTCAAGAAGCCTTAAAACACATTTGGGTCATGGGTCTGAAATTGCACATGGACAACTACAAAACACAGCAAGTGAACTGTACTCATTGAAAACAGCTCTGCTTTGGTAAATTGAAGTCTTGATGAAAAAGAAATGACTACTTACTTGTGCTGCTGAATCTTTTTTTAACCTAGTAAATAATCTCCTTGCAAGCAAGTATGCTCTAGAGCCCAAGGTTGGCTTAACTTAATATCAGAGGCACATAGAGCTCATTAGACCAAATTCTGTACCGCTTGCACAACAACAGTCGAACAAATGTGTATTATAGTGTCAAGATTCTTCATAAAGTCTGCATCAAACTCAAATACAGTGCTTGGCATTTATACTGTTAGCTTAATTTTTAGTGGTGTAGCAGAAATATCCAGACCCCATACATATGCAGCCTCCGTGGGCCCCTTTCAACTTGTGCTTCCATCCATTGTCAAACCTGTCCAAATAACAAAAATCAACATCTGTAGCTGTTAGTACGGTCATGACTAGTGAAGTATTTTAAACACAGTTGTTTTTTTCTGAACATACTGTAAATACTGTGTGAAGCTTTCACTAAGAGGTTTATGGTTTATGATTTCTGTCACAGTTTTATGTAAGTCTTCAACGTGCCCTGGCAAGAATTTAAAGATGAAGAGCCACCTTACGCTAGGCATACACTGACAAAGAGTTGCTGTATTACTGTATTTCATAATTAAAGACTTGACCGAATTCATCACCAAGAGAATTTGTTTCCATCAAGTGCTAGCATTTTGCAATAATTTTAATAACTCAGTCTAAATTATTAAACATTTCTGATGCTGCTGATGGTTTATTTTTATCAAGCACAATAGTAAAAATGATCAAAAAACTGTTATAAACTGATTAGATTTCAAAAGTTCTTACTTTGAAAACTGTACATTGCAAGTTTTTTTAAGTGTCTTATGTATAATACAGTGCTTGAGGTTAGTGTTGCAAATGCCCTTTCAGTGCACACTACGACTGCTTGAAATGATTTTAGGTAGGCACTTCCAGAGCTTTCTCACACTGAAAGTTATGCTGCTTCATGTATCAGCAAGCTGCGAGAATGTTAGCTAGCTACCCACATTACAGACCTATATCAAACTAACAAAATAACAGATTGTTTCCATTCTTGCTCTTGTCTTTCTTTTCCCTTTCCTCAGCATGGATTTATGTATTTTTTTAAATGGCATGATTGCTTCAAAGGTCATCTGAAGTGTTTAGCTTTAGCGTAGTGTGAAGACAAAATGTTTTTCGTCCAACATCAGGCAGGATTGGACTAAACCACGCAGACCGTTCAGAGACGAGGAGGGCTCTAAAAAGCTCTAATATTGTTGTAGATACAAGAAATAGTCTGTCAAACTATTTATGCAGACGACAGTAATAGTTTTCTTATAAACAATTAGCTTTAATTAGGTACAGAGAGAAACAGACAGGTGTACATGTGTGCATGTCTGAAGGGAAAAGCAAGGTGAGCAGACCGTAAGTAGTCTCTGAGTAAACATTAAAATAAGGTGGAGAATTAAGTAGAATAAAATGATGAAATAAGAAATAACCTACTAGAAATAGGGTTAAGTGTTCTTTCAAATATCTTCAAAAATAAAGTATACATATACAGTCCCCTCCCATTACACTATCATTCTGTGGAAAACACTGAGCTGTTTTACTGCAATTTAGGTTTAGTTGGATTTTTTTGTTTGTACAAAAAACCTCACGACGACAACACTGAAACACTGCATAGAGGTTGTTGTTTACCGGAACAGATAGGACTTTTAATCTTCACTAAATTAGACTAAAGTATCCAAAGCACCGCGATCACACAAGTTAATCTGTTCAGAGTAGATTTTTGCTTCAGGGTTATGACAGTGAACACAGCACTAAATATTGTCTGCAGTGTTCCTTGTTCCATATGTATTCCCTTTGCTTTTTCTTTCTTTACTCACTACATCAGCATGCTCCTCCAGAATGTACAAATTTGCATCTCCTCTGGCCTCCCGGGAGTTACATTTGGAAAGGCCCCATGGGGGAAGCGAGAGAAAGAGCAGCAGGAAAAGGTAGGTAGNCCTGTGAGGCATCCAGGCTCACGTGCACCTGCAGTGTTTGATGAATGATGAGGATAATGACTGATGATATCTGGGAGGCCTAGGGGAGAACACCTGAGTGGTTCTATCAAACACACACACTGAGACACACTCAAGCACATCCACACAGCCCTGTGGCTTAGACGTGGTCATTGCCATGATAAGACAGTGTAAAGTGTTAGATGGACCTGATCGCAGTATTGGCTTTGTTTATCAAGCCCAGTAACTCAACAATTACATTCCCAGGTGCTGAGATATCTGGCTTTCCACGTTCACTGACGCCTCTGTATTCTGGTTTGGAACAAAAGTTACTCAGCTGTTGGTATTTCAAGATGCCCTTATTCTCCCCGACCTTGTCAAATATTCAGCTACTCAATGACGAAGGGCCGTGCTACAAGCAAACCAAGCTACCAGGATGGCATGTTTAGAGGTTCGCCATTTAGTCAGCTAGGGCGCCTGCTAATTAAGTGCATGTATGTATTTGCAAGTGTTGGGTTTGAAAAGGTCTGCAGACTTTGATAATGAAACACCTTTTTGTCTAGCATTATTGTCATCTCGTCAAGAAGAACAGAAATGCTAAGGGGTACCAGCATTAAATTTTTGTTCAAGGACACACATCTGTCCACAGTGTAGTTACGTCCCTGACCTCTAACTGGCACCAACATGCAACTAAACTGAAGTGAAATGAAGCTTCAGATTGACTGACTACCAAAGTGAGAGACGTTGTTTTGGCAACTTTATCCACAAGATTCTGTCAATGGGTCATTTGGCCCATATTGAGACCAGAACCAATCACAGTCGTACAATCTATTTACAGGCATTACAGTTTAAAGACAGAAAGTAAAATAAATGACTGTGTAGAGCTTTATTAAGAAAGCCATATACATTACTTCTCAATTCTGCTTATCGTCTTACAATTATTTATCCAGTGGAGCTATGGTACAGCCATTTTTTGTGCACAGATTGGCGAAGGGAAGGAGCCAGATGTCCTTTGATTTCAGAATGAAAACACTAATGTGGCTTTAAACGCTAAATGCTGACCAGAGAGCTGTTCAAGTGTGAGTTATTCAAATGAACGTCCCACTTGGAATTGCTTACATGTAGTGGAAATACTGCGGTGGAAATGCCTTTTAGATTGGCTTAAAGCCTGTTTCATCTCAGTAGCTCGTCAGATGACCAGTATTAGGATTTCCTGGCTCGTTTCAGTCCCAAAACACTGGACAAAAGAGTAACGGTATTTCCCCCATCAACTCCCTCTGTGCTGGTCCACCAATACTGAGCAAATGTGCAGCAGTGCAACACACTTCAGCTACTATTTGCACATAAATAGCCTATACATATTACCTCATCACTAGACATTTAGGTTTGATTTCTGCTTTTCTTTGGGAATACACAGCCTCCCTTAACTCATTTGGAGCAGCACAGAATCAGTTAGCATTCACATCCTTAACTTTAAAGCAGAAATAAAACAAAATATTTACCCTATTACACTCTGTTTATTTTCTGTCTTTTCATACAATAGGTTAATTTTTATGTTGCGTCCTTTCTGAAACCCAGGACTTGACCACAGCGTAAAGAGAACCAGTTTTTTTGTATGCATTCACGGTGTTCCACGTATCATACATTAACTGTTAACATGTCTCTGTGATTAAACCACACGTGGCTTACGTCACTTTACAGTTATGGTAACAACCTTATTCCTGCTATTATAATACATTCATTTTGGCCACTTGGGGACAGTGGAAACAAACCTTTAAAGTTCATTTGTTGAACATGTAAGCAAACAGTTGTGTGTTTACACATCCAGCAGATACAGAGCAACATTCATTTGGCATCTGGCTACCTGGTGAGTGTCCAAAAGCAAGATTCACTCTCTTTTCGCTCTGGTTTTGGTCTCTACCCACTCCTGAGGGAAACATCTGGCTGTTTAGCTGCTAAATGTTTAACAGTGAATCCAAACATTAAAGTTTAAACTAAACAGTGAACTCATTATAAAGCTCTGTAAATCTGAGGAGAGCTGCAGATTCAGGTGATAATTCTCTTGGTTCATCACATGAGCCGCCAGGACACTTTACTGCTTAAACTCTACTGATTTTATTTTATTTTTTTAATGTATGTTTACAGATCCTTCAGTTCAAGAAAATTAAGTTTGAAAAGTTGAAGTGCATATGACAGATAAGTGCCAACAGCGTACAGGATTAAGTTAAAGTGCAATGACACACTCAGATAATAAAGAAACTTAACGCCTCGGAAGTGGAAGTGTTACAAAAAGCAATAACATTGAAATTGCAGATTGGAGGCGATAAAGAAATACTGCAATCTTGATTTCCTGGGGTTTCATGCATTTAAAGCACATGCTTATACCACCCCTGACCCCTCATCCAGACTACGCTGCACCACCATAACAATCAGTATAATCCCTTGTCTCATTTCACTGCGAACCATGCACCAAAGACAATTAATTCCAGTGTAAAGTATGTTTCATGACATATGCATCTAAATAAAAGCACATGCAGGAAGCGACGACATTTGCATTGAATTTTGCTCATTATCTGCTTGCTTCTGTACTGTTAAATTACATCAGCAGCTGCTTTGCATTTGCATTTTTTGATTGTATCCTCAGGAGGGAAAAAGTCTTTGATATGGTTTTGATTATATTTTGCTGAGTACACACTAAACAATTCATGTTGTAGTTGCTCCTCTTTCAGCTGTTTCTATATATCTAAAAAGCTGTTGCTGCTGGTTAGCTGATGTTCATTTGATATACATTTATTTATCTGATCTTATCTTTTAATTCTAGAACAATTTCATTTAGAGTAAACACTGCCACTGCAACATTTGTATCGTGAAAGTAATTTTTCCATTCTCTCATGCCAGACAGTGATGATTTTCAAAGAATACTCCTGGTTTTCTGTCTCAATTGTCATGGGAACTAGAGCATGATCCATAATTTGAGATCATGGATTTCTATGTATAGTGTGTAGATTTTTTACATCCCTCTCGACGGAGTTGGCAAAACAGAAACTTGAAAAAGACACCAACTACTAAACAAGAAAAACTCAAGTCAACTAATTCAGTCGATTAACTTATTTGTACCATGAAGAGCATTTTGCTGGGTAACAGTTGCGCCCCCAGAAAATTTTCCAATGGTTGGCCACATGGGGCCACTGAAAAACCTGGGGTGGCACATAAAACCAAAAGCCAACTGAATTTCAGGAATTCTATTATGCAGTATATAGACTAGTTGAAAACTACATTAAAATGTGAGTTATGGAATCACAGAGTCATATACTTTGGTTTCTTATTTTACAGTTAATGTTACTAATTGTCTAATGTCCATAGACTAAAACCAATTCAGTTAACATTTTGAGTTCCATAAAAAATCCTGTTTTAATGTGTTATGTATCTGCAGGTGTTAGGCAATTGTTGTTCAAATACACTAGTTGACCTTTTCCTTTAAAAAGAAACAAACAACTACAGCATTTGTAGGACTGCACTGACTGCAAAGAACCAAACATTTGCTGGAAAAAAGCCTACTCATGATTACAGACATGGCAGAGCATGAATATTTTTTCTTTTATATTAGACTATATAACAATTTAATACATATACAGAATATAGACGTGTAAATATTTAATAACCATAGTATTTTAGTATTTTATTCAACAAAGAGCATGGATCCACTGAGAGAGTGCATTGACACTAGGTACAGTGCTACTGTCACAAACCTAAATTAAGAATGAAACATTTAATCTGACACAACAAAGCTCAGAAAAAATTAGCCATAAGCAAACAGCAGTGAGCTCAACACCACTGAAGTCAACAACCAGCACAGACAAGATTTTAGGGATACAGACCCTTTCTATAGGCGCTTTCCACAGAGATCCTGCAAACACTGTCCGCCGGCTCTGTACCTTTTGTACAGCGCAGCAAGCCGGCATATTGGCTTAATAATCCCGAATAATAAAGCAGCATGAAAGCTGCTATATGACAACATCATGACAACAACCGCAATCCCTAGCCTAGTATCAACCCATCCAGCACAACAATTTGCCCATGCAGGGACCAGCAGCAGAGTCAGAAAGATACAAGATGCTTTCACTCACCAGAGCTGAGGCCTCACATGAGGAGAAAGGCGCATGGTTTATCCTCTCGGCAAGCTTCTGCATTAAGTTTTCTGAAGTCCCCGACTTGTTAAACAGTCCTGCAGTGCTGTTTAACATTTTCTAAGGAAACCTTACTATCCAACTGTCATTGAGCTCTAGCTGGTTTCCTCCACTTATTTGTTATGCTGTTATGCCGGCCAATGGATCGCCTGTTGGGCACTCTTTAAATTAAGTAAAGCCCAGTTTCACAGCATGGTCCAGGTGACTCTCGATGTTCTCATGGTTTGCAATCCTCTCAGAAAGATGAAGATGAAGACAGGCACAGGATGGTCTCCTTGAACTCAAAGGTGCTTATCAGGTCACGCATGGCGCTCTCAGTGAGACAGCCTCTGTTTTACGTTAGCTTGCTGTTAACGAAGTTGCTAACCTGTTGCTATCTGCAGAATAGTACGGCTCTTACACACAGTAGAAATGCACAAAACTTTGTAGCAGTTTGACAAACATATTATAAACTAGTCAGGCTACTGGTTGTCTGTATATTAATTAAACAAGACTTTTCTGTCTTCTGCAGCTTGTCACCAAGTTACCTCCGCAGAAAATCACACACTAGAAACAGCAGGATTTCTCGTAGCTCCGCTCTGCTCTGTCTGTTAGTCCCGCCCCTCAACTAATCACAATTTATGACAGGCATCTACATAAACGAATCAGAGGCGTGTCTTAAAATAAACATCACAGTTCCTTTCATCTCAGGGTCAGAGGTTACCCTCTTAAAGTGACAGAGACTAATAGGACAACACATATGCCACTAAACACCTATTAACTCAAACTGGGAGCATTAGCCTACATTGAAAATGTAATCCAGTACAATTACTAATTACTTGTTAAAAATGTAATCAGTAAGGTAATCCAAGTACCACAAAATAAAAATAATTTAACCTGATTACTTTTAGTTACTTTTGGATTAATTCAATACCAAATATGTAAATAAAGACAAGAGAGTATCAAAGATGCCTTGTCTGCTTAGTGTATTATTACAAAGTGTGACGGTCCCTCTGCAAGGTTCATACTGCTGTTGGTGTGCTTTCTTTCTCCAGGGCTGTAGACCTGATTGGCAGGGTAATCAACGGCATGGGACACACCTGGGCCCGACGTGCCCCATGCATATAAGCAAGAGCAGCAGTCAAGTTTGGGTTGGACCTTCTCTTCTCACAGGTTTCTTTGTTTGGTTTCTTGTCTTTGTTTTTACGGCACAACATATATGCAGCCCACTTTCACTCATCCACTCCCTGCACTACTAACTTTACAGATTCTTCCTTCTCATTGGTTTTGCGTATTTTATTATTAATAGATCACTTTGTTGTGTGTCTCCCGTTTTTGTCCAGTCTATGAGCCGGGCTGTGACAAGAGACATACAGTTATATCCAGTGGGTCATTAAAACTGCTCAGAAGATCAATGGTACCCATTTCCTGAGTGAGGAAATGGGTACCATTGAGAAGTGTGTTGAGGTAGTACTCACCCAGCCACAGCCTGTTCACCCTGCTCTCTTCTGGGAAGAGATATAGAAGTTTCTGCTGCCACACCACCAGCTTTTTCCCCCTAAAGTATCAGACAAATTCATCCTCAGCACTGTTGTAGCAGAGGTGAGTTACTCAATTCCACTTTATAACCTGTTTTATGTTGACAAAATAAATCTACCTAGGCCTACCTACCTATAAAATATCCCATTCCCATGAAATAAAAAATCAATCTTTAAATTTTTTATATGATGTCTGTTCTCATCTCGGGCATCATACATACAAGCTTGACAAGCATATTTATTACACGCAAAAAGTCAATTTTGCATGTATAGGCAGGTCAGGGTGGGGGGGCTTGGCAGGGAATGACTGCCGGGAGCAGCGCCAGGCAGCGAAACTGCGCTCAGCATCCTTCCAGTTAACACGACATGAACAGGTTCGAACCCAGCCTCATTAGCTGACTCAGCCCCAGGTGACAAGAGCCAACAGGAAAGAAAACCACCTTCATACTGTATTCCCAGTGGTAGAACTGGTCTCTGTCGGTCTCAGTGAGTGTGCTCAGTCCCAGTTCCCGCTGATGTGTTCACTCACTGGGAGGTGGCATCAGTCAACACAGAGTCTATATGACTGGGAGGGGACGTAACCACATTCAGCAACTGGCTACATGCGAATCAATACCTGTGACAAATCCCTCCTTAGATTTGTGTTTTTATAGGAAACATAAATGGCAAATAGCAGTCCACTTTCCGTTTTATGGAAACTTTCTGCTTCAAGTAATCCCTATATGTAACCGTGTTTGTACAATATGTGGCTGTAATCTGATTATGTCTTTATTTTCTGCACTGTAACTAAATACAGTTACTTTATTTTTGTATCCTGATTATGTTACGCCATCACATGTAATCCGTTAATCCCCAACCCTGCAAAGGAGTTAATATATACAACATATAGCATTTTTTGCATATGCCCCTAGCGAGGGGAAACCACTGGGGTGGCTACCAATTTCATAATGTTTACTTTGGCTCCCCCTGAGCCCCCCTCCTGGTGGCGCCACTGATAGTAAAGCTATTGGATCACACATCGAGTCAAGAGTTTTGGTCTGAATAACCTAGCTTCGCTTAGCTCAGTAGCAACATTCAGTGTTAATGCAGGAAGTAGTGTTCTCTTTATGTGACACAGTGGAAAGTAAGCGTGTGGGCGTCGGGTGGAAAATGTTTGTGTAGCGTAGCAAACTTTGGGTCTCATCCTTTTGCGAAATTGCATCCTGTAATACAGCAGCAATTATTAAGCAATTTTTCAGAGATAGAACAAAAAACAATTGGTGTGTCTGTTTACAGTTAAACCAAACAAACAATTCATCGTAACAATTGGGTTATCCTTTGTATAATTTAAAGGCAAAGGTAGTGGAGAAAAAATGTGCCACTAAGGTCATAGGCAACAAATCACAATGTCTCCTTCTGCAGCCAGGCTGGTTCACTATTAAGCTTGGATGGTTGGACCCAGAAGGAGAGGGAAGCCCAAAAATAAAACTGAAATTGAGGAAGGCCCACACCCCCACTGGGTTCAGGCCTTTACAAATATTCTTTCCTCATTCAGGGTTGTTTTTTTATGTGTTTGTTTTGTTTGTTTTTTGGTTCCAGATAAAGTGAGTTATTACCCTATCTAGCTTTGTGAAAAAATATTTTTTAAATTAGGATGGGAATGCACTGAAATAAAAACATTCATTTTAACAGCATAGATTCTGCCCGCCAATTAAAACACATTTCTAGCCAAAAGAAAAATGTGACAGTAATTTTACATAAGTTACTAACACACAACATAAGTACTATGTGTTTGGAGTGTATAGATTATAATTTAAACTCACCTGGAGGACAACATACTAGTGGTCCACTTCAGCCTCTTGTGGCTGAAATAAGTATTACAACAACAAACACAAAGTTTAAAAAAAAAAAAAGTAAGGAATTTAGAAATATTGCCCTGGCAAACCTTTTTTCCTATCTGTTCTCAGGTTGTAATTTCAGTGAAGTTCATTGTGAAACCTATGACTGCATTATGACTCCACTGAACCAGGATCAGGATTCTCTTGCCACCTCTTTGCAACATTGCTGAACTGTGTCTGTAGCTTTGTGTCTTGGTCCTTGTTATCTCTGAGGCCACATGTTTTGAACTCAGCTCCCAACATCCAGGGGGAAAAACATTGAGACTGTCACAGAACAATTGCAAAAATGGTGCTGAAAACAATGAATAAGCAATCACGGCAGCACTTTTGTTGCAGTAACTTTACTTTGAGGTAGAAACCAAAATGAATTACAGGGACATTTGCACTGAGGTTGACTTCACAAGGAGGGAAATAATGAAACTCTATAGGCTCCCAGTGATATAAGTAACTCAACTGAAGATAATATTATCTGCTGTGTGTTGATGTTGTTTCATCTCATTTTATGAGGTCAGAATTCCGAGAATTCCTAAATTAAACTCTATGTCTGTTCAGTGCGATACTGGCTTTATGTTTGGTGAGCACACTTTTATCATGATGGATTTACTTAACAAAGCATCCCAGCTCTAGCTCCAGGGTGGGAAGCAGTGGGGGAACTGGAATCTTGTAAAAGGAATGGGGATTTGCTAGCATGATTTGTGCGTTTGTTTGTTTTTTTCCCTGGAAAGTAATTAAAGCCTGACATGAGCGAACAGAAAACCTCAGCCAATCACTCCCGTGTGTGTGTGATGTGATGTGTGTCGCCCGTGCTTACATTCCTAATTACACTTTAACTGTGTCTCTTTTGGAATATAATAAAAGCAAAACACTTTTGCTGCCACTCAGCCACAGTCAGCAACGGCGGACGTGCTGGCAGGAACAACCCCACTGATGGACGTCTTTAATTAGCAAGCCCTGACACTGGGAGAGTTTTCCACCATTTCATTCATTCTGAACTGCTGCTGATTAGGTCAACTCCATTTCAGCTCTGTCCCAAATCTGCTAAAGCCCCATTTAATGTTGTTGGCTTTAAGGCACGCAAAATAACCGTCTGCGAGCCTGACAGTGAGAAATGTGTGATGAGCTTACAACTATAAAGGAGAGTTGATGTTTTTTTTATTTGGTTCAACATTTTTTACATTTTTTTATTTAATCTAACCTCAAGGGTTTCCTAGTCGTAACAATTATTGATCTTTAACATTAATTTCTTACTCTAAATGGCTTTTAGTTTAAAGATAAAATGTCCTTGGATCTTGTTTGGCGCTGCTTTACTTTATTACAATCGTGTTCACACACACTTTGGTGGATACATACAGACAGCCGGCCAACCCGTATTAAATACACAGAATACAAGCAACAACTCTTCACACTTCAGCCATCCTGCCAGCATTGACAACTCATTAGACGGAGGGATTTTCAGCATTTTCATAGTAACAGCGTTTAAATTCCTGGGTTTTCCAGGTCTCCCTTATCCAAATACAAATTTGGCACGGGCCAAAGGGAAGGAAATGGCGGTTTTAGGGGGAAAAAATCTTATTAAACAAATTCTCTAAAGCATTGAGACCAACTGGTGTGGAGTGCGCTGATAACAGCTGGCCATTTTGGAGTGTCACCTCGCTTGGCAGCTGCACCAGTGGAGAGAGAGGGAGAAAACGCTTTAATGGCTCTGGCCCACAGATTTGAACACTGTTATTTTGGCAACTTTTTAATTATCTCCAAATGAATGGATTGATAGGAGCAGTCGTAACGAGACAGAGATAGGGGAACATTCTGTTGTGGCAGTGTTTTCCCCATTTTAGTCCTCACTCATGCAAAGATATTTTAGCAAGATGGCCTCTAGACTAAATTGTTTAAAAGTTTCGAGGGCAACTTTGCTAATGAGAAATGTAATCACAATTTTTGCTTCATGTGATGGACAAAACTTGAAGCTAAAGACATAAATAGTGTTTCATCACAATGAGAATAGGTAACTGTAACATTCCCACTGTTTCATATCAGAGGCAGAACTCGGCAAGAACAATACAATCTCTAAAAATGTTTTATTGAAACCTTTACTCATTATAATAGGCTACTGTACTCTAGCCTTGTTCTTCTCTTGACAAATGTGGGGCTTTGTGTTGTCAACTTTGTAGTATTAAAGTGCATAAAAGAGAGATTCTGTGCATGGCCTCATTGTAATAAGGATTTGTACTGATCTGAGCATATATGAGGTCTAAAATTATTGTTATTGTGCATCACAGGTGATGTTACACAGTAATCCAAAGGATGAATCCAAGGAAGCTGCTACAGTAGTTAACAACGATGCTTTTGAGAAAGGTGCCCCTGAATGACAAAAGGAGGGGTATACTGTATATACACATAGGCTAGCCTACACAAAACACAAAGGGGAGAAAAACTACCTTACTACAATTAAAAACCCCAAATAAACCCAACAACCAACCATATGAAAATACTAAGAAACAAACACTCACTGTTGAAACCCAATGATCTAACACAAACAAAATATCCACATGCTGTCGTGTTGTTAAAGATTTTGGATTTTGTAGTTCAGATTCCCCCTGCCCACTGCCTCTTTTGCAGATGACTTAGCAGCAGCAGCAGTAGCAGCAGCATGTGGAGAAAAAAAGAACAGGTTCAAGTTACTAAACAATTCCAATCAAATGAATACTGATATTAACCAAAATATACGCGCACAATTTTAGCATCATTTGTGAAAAAATAAACATATCTGAAGAAAATGTGTTTGTGGTTATTTATGGAAAACAAAACCATTACTACCACTTTAGGTGGTGGCGCTTGATAGGACCGTCTCACATTGTAAAATGTATTGTATGGTATAATATCATTTTCAGATTAAGCCCCTACTGGCACAAAGACATAGTTTTTCAGGCCTTCCAAAAAACAAAACAAATCACTGTTACAGAAAACACTTATGTGAATGTTGCAGATCTTTTACTTTATAGTTTAAGTTTGATTTAGGCAACTAAAACTACTTGGTAAAAGTTAGGGAAATTGTAGTCATGGCTAAAAGTGAGCGAAGATGCTTTTTTGTAAGAGAAAACTGATTATTTTCATGATTGCAAGAGGACACTAAAATGTAAACATTGAAAAAGTGGCAGATGCTGTTGTTTTCTTGGTGAGGAGAGTCTCCATCCTACAGATTTAACTCTGCATGAAGTTTGGAAGAAGTTCTGCATTTTTTTCTCACATTACAACTTTTTTTACAAGTTTGACAGATTCACAAAAGTCCCACTATGGTTCCACTTTTACTTTCCGAATTCTCTTTTTAAACCCAGATTCAGTTATTAATATCAGCATTATATTAAATGCTGAAATGAAAGTGTGGGAATGGTAATTTACTGCATACTGTGCATGCAGTGCTGTAGGTTTCAGTAAAATGCCTTCTGCTCCTTAATTTTTGCAGATAAAATAATTTCTCTCTGCCTTCTTTGCCTTTGCTTATTTCTGTCGGCCATATAATGCAATGTTGTTCATGTCCCATTTATCAATAATCAGTGGCCTTTGTTGTTCCAAAAAGCACTTTGCGATGAACCCATTTGTTTAAGCACTCTATAAATACATTCGTCTGAGTTTATGAAGCAGAAATGTCACAAATGCAACCAAAGCTAATGAGCCAATTCTCTGTCAGCTAAAGTGTCATAGTGAAAAACTTGTCTTGCCATAAGTCAAGTGTCTCATGAGGTGAAATAACAGACCAAAAATGAAAATGTCATTGTGGTATCTCTTCACAGCTGACAGGTCCATCCATACACCTGAGTGCAGAGTGTTTCAACCCCCAATATACTCTGCAAAATCCTCTGTATATTGAGATAGCCTGTCTTCTTTTAGAATATACTGACAATATACTGTCACGGTGAAGTTATAAAACGACAGATTATATAATTCATTAAAAAGATGTTAGAATTCTACATCATGTGTCTGAGCAGGCCATTTACATCTAAAAGGCAGTCAAATCTTTGTATGTCTTCACCTTTTGACTTTAGATTGATTTTGATTATTTGCTTTGAACTTTGGGTTATCCCCTCACCCGCTGAGGTGCATTCATCTGTTCGGTACAACACATGACCATCTACCTATTTAATTATAGAGTAACGTGTTTTTTATTTTAGATTAAAGGATGGCACTTGAGAAAAGTTAATGAAGTTTCAAAAATGGCAGCTCAGTCTCCCCAGGAATTTGATTTATATTGGGTAATTCCACAGAATACCATTTTCATTCAATGCCAACATCCAGTGCCAAGTGGTTTTCTTTATTATTTAACCATCCATCATAAAACACTGGCTATAAACATGCAGAAACATAGTCAGTGAATTTAGTCAGTTTTATTTATATAGTCCAATATCACAAATTTGCCTCAAGGGGCTTCACCATCTGTACAATAGATAGATTACAAGCATATATGAAGAATGGATCTGGGAGGACGCAACTTCAGGTGTCACCAAACCTTTAAAGTTAGTCTGTGTTACAGTTGTCAGTTCGCTAACACTAAATGGAGACGACTACGAAGCCAAGACGAACAGATATTCATGACACTGTCGGAATTAAAATGGTTCAAATGGGCACCAAATTGTGTAGCGGCAATCGATCAACTTTGGCATAATTATCAAAGATAATAATAAATCATCTCTTGGTAAAGATTAGTTCCTCGGGGCACCACCTTTAAAGAAGGGAAAATGTTGATCATCATGATTTTTCAAAAACACCCCAGATGTCAAGAAGACAAATACCAGTTTACCATAAATAATAATATCATAGAACATAGTATGGGTTATATCTCTGTACCTTCACGTAACCATAACAGCAACAGGGAGTTTCAACAAGGCAGTAAATGCACTAAAATCAAAGGCTAGTTGAGTATGGGGTCCATTCAGTCGTCATAGCAACCCACAGAATCTTTACATGCAGAACCCTGCAGATCCATTTTACACGTACACAGAAAAACACCAACAAAGGCATATATTTAGGCAGATAGCCACTGAAAATTAGCATTCAAAAGAGAGCCCAATTTTTTTATCAACTTAAATCCAGCCGCCTAGACACTTTTCATTCCAAAGCCCTCTGAACCCCAGAACTGAGGCCAGAAAAGAGCACCCAATGTCAGGCAGTGCTGACAATTAACTGCCCCCTCTAAGACACACTCTTATCAGTCTCACAACATCACTGCTTTTCAAACACCAATCAGAGTAAATAAACTTTAACGCAATTTAAGGAAACCTATTTGGAACACTGGAAGGAAGCAGATCAGAATGTTATCTGGCTCTAAAATAGATTTTAAATTGGCATAACATCTCTCTACTGTCAGAGAAAGAAAGCAGGGACAGGTCCCAACCAAGGACAGGCTCAGTGACCACAAACTGGCAATCCAAAGAGGAACACACAAAACATCATGGCAACCAAAATAAAACAGAATATGTGATCATTGTTCAAGAGTTGAGGCTGATGCAGAGATGCGTTTCCTTCTACAATGTAAAACAGATGATGAAATAAGGAGACTTTACTTTAAGTTCAATTCTGTAATCTCAAAGACAGGGCATTTTGAGCTGCCCAATATGTATCAACATGCCACAACCTCAGAGTTGGTTGCACCACCGTCTCTGTTCCCTCCACAACTACACCCTGATCCTGTCGAGTTCATTTATTGCATGCTTTTTGAGGCAGGTGTTATTGTAAAATAAACAATTTTCCCAAGAAGCCTACATACCTTGGAGACAATGATATATTGTTATCATTGCATTACCTTGGACTCCCACCTCTAGCACCCAAAATCCCTTAATGCTTTCCTGCACTGATGGTAGAGGCAGCAATGTCAGATCGTCAGTGTTTGTAGGTGATCCTCTTCCTGTTTCCAGTTGTTGCTTGCATTGAGTGGCGAGTTTTGTTTTGCCCGTCTCCTGACATCATTGTACCGCTTTTGGCATTGCGCGGCCATTCTAGAGGACACACTGACTGCTACGTCCTCACATTCCTGCTTCACCTCATGGAGTTTGGTGGTATTGTGCTGGTTCTCATAGTGGGGTCCGGGGAACCGCAGGGGTCCTTGAAGGGGCTCCAGGGGGTTAGCAAAAAGGGGAATAACTTATTTTCACTATTTCATCCATAAGCAATACAATGAAAAAATGTATCACAATTTCGGTCATGGGTTGCAAACACTGCAATAAAACATACAAAAAGAACACATACAAAAGAAAAAAACCCTATTAGATGGGAGACACTGGGACAAAAGCTTATCAAATAGGTGTCTGTGGTCTAATTTGTGTCAGTTTAGGGGTCCTTGACTAGAAAAGGTTTGAGAACCACTGCTGTAGATGATTTCCTCCAGTGCTTTAACTTCATGCACGAGCAGATCAGTTTTTTCATCTGAAAACAATTCTTTCCGGCTCAGCAAATCTGCCATTATATTAGCAGGGAGCCAGGTCTAGTGCGCACTTGACTTTTAAAGGGAATGGGACAAAAATCTCTGATTGGTTTAATTCATGTTTTGCCCAAACACACCCATGATTAATTAAGAGACTAAGTACACAAACACTTTTGAACCATGCGCACCAGCCATTTTTTCCACCGTAAAAGCTGATTTGGACACGCCTTCTCTTGCGCCATACGGCCATTAGGGCCCTATGTGTCATAGCTACGGATGCTAACTTAATTAGGAGACCTCTATCCCCATGTCGGAGAGGCAAGCTGGTGAGAGCAGAAAGAAAACGAACAAAAGGTGAGCTGCAGTTTTGCTACTAACCACCTGGACTGTATTGGGGCACAGTCCAGGTGGTACTGGAAAGTGATCAGAGGACAGGTGCGTTTCAAAGTCACACTATAAACGAATTTAAGTCCAGTGGTACCTACCACACCAATTTCTTGTGTACAATTCAGTACTTTGACCTGATGGTGGTGCTGGGAGAAATGTCACATAATCCGCAAAAACATTAGCATCATCCTAGCAAATTGCATGACAATCTGTCTAGTAGCCTTTGAAATAATGTGGTCTGTACCAACAAGTTGGACAGCTAAACTGAATGACCAGCATTACCATCCTTATGCCCTGCTGCTGGCGGAGTAAAAACTGCAATCACACTTGGCCACGAAACACTGAATGTGACAAACACCTTAATTATGTTTTCTTTTTTCACAAATAGTTGAATGGTAATGTGTTCCCCCAACAGCCTGGGATGAAATTCATAAATAAAACATGAATAAATAACTCATCTTAAGATTTTTTTTCCAGATTGTAAACCTCATAAAATGTAATGTCCACACAGTTCATAGTCATCACAATGAGGGAAAATCATGTCATTATTATCTTATTAACAGTATGGTCACAACTGATACACAACAGTAGGGTTTTTGCAGCCTTGGTATCCCATGCCCTCTACTCCCATCCTTAAAAATCCATTTCTGCCTGGGACTCACTTCAATCCTGTAGCCCCAATGTCCATCACATTCCTTCCATTCATCCCCTCTTCTAAGGCCCTGGCTAAGAACACTTGAGCATCATATGTCCAGGCTACAAAGGGTACCTCAACTACAAAGTCCAAAAGAGAGTGAAAAGAGATAAAGAGATGAACCACAATGCCTTTCATCACATTTATTCCGACCACATATACACGCAAGGGGAACAAATACAGTGACATACAAAAACACAAATCTTTTTGTTCTGTCTGCCCAACAGAGTAATCAGCTAAAACTCTTTAATCATTAAAACAGCAGAGCCATAGACTCCCTCACTTACTTACCTAAGATTAGTCCAATCATTGTGCTTTCTAATATTCCACCAGAGGACTAAAACCAATTCATAGTTAAATCACAAAAGCAATTTCAACGTCAGATTACCTCAACTTTACAATGGCATTGCTGTGAATTGTTAAAAAGGAGGCTTTTGATGAATTTCTCAAAGAGCTAATGGTTTGTTGGTTTTCCCCAATGAGACACACTGTCTTTCTCATCACAGCAGAGATTGGTTTGATGTGGCTTTGTGCCTATGGTGAGCCGCACATTTCGTATGTTGAACTACATGTAATTTGTTTGAAACCGAGGACTGTAGCGGTGAAATGCCTCAGAGTAGAAACCGATAGAAGTCCTCTCTTAAAAGGAAAACCCACCCTTAGATAGATTTCACCCTGCGTAAAACTCATGATCTTGGATAGTAACATCAGAGTCTACGAACACAGACAGCTGTCTCCATAAGCTGCAGTTCAGAGCACTGAGATTGTAATGGATGATGCCATAAGGTGACACTTTTTGGATTTGGCCAATTGACTCTGAATTAATACCTGAATCCACTTATCTATCTATCTATCTATCTATCTATCTATCTATCTATCTATCTATCTATCTATCTATCTATCTATCTATCTATCT
>JAPMOB010228156.1:0-19451 GCA_029875015.1 Lepomis gibbosus
GGCTTTGACAAATTGAGTTTATGTTGGAGTCTGTGTTGTGGTGGGAGCAGGTCTTTCTTAGTGTTAGACTCCATGTCGTATGTTGCAGTGTCGTCGCTGCCGAGAGCAAAGTAGACACAGCGAGAGGCTCGGGAGCGCGCATTCTGGTGTCAGTCACTTGATTTCGCGGAAAATCCGACCGAGCTTTCCTGAGACAGTTTGTACAGAAATTCTTTGGTTATGCAAACGGACTGTTGCAGCAGCTGTCCGGGTGGCTGGTCTCAGACGATCTTGGCGGTGAAGATGCTGGATGTGGAGGTCCTGGGATGGTGTGGTTACACATGGTCTGCAGTTGCAAGGCCGGTTGGATGTAATCCCAAATTGTCTGAAACACCTTTGGAGACAGCTTATGGTAGAGACATGAACATTCAGTGCACGGGCAACAGCTCTGGTGGACATTCCTGCAGTCAGCATGCCAATTGCACGCTCCCTCAAAACTTGTGACATCTGTGGCATTATGCTGTGTGATGGAACTGCACATTTTTGAGTGGCCTATTATTGTGGCCTGGAAAGTCGATGGATTATCTCGACAAAGGAGAAGTGCTCATTAACAAAGATTTTGACAGATTTGTGAACAATATTTGAGAGAAATAGGCCTTTTGTGTACATAGAGGAAGTCTTAGATCATTGAGTTCAGCTCATGATGAATGGGGGCAAAAACAAAAGGGTTTATAATTTTGTTCAGTGTATATCAGTAATGTGCTGATTGGTCTTGGTCGCTGTGCATGCCCATGACACATTTATTTAAAATCTTACATTCCTAGATGGCGTAAGATCTACTTATCTTCCTTTTTTGTATTTGTTATGCTGGACCAAAGGAGTTCCTGTGATT
Source organism: Lepomis gibbosus (assembly GCA_029875015.1). Taxonomy (NCBI): domain Eukaryota; kingdom Metazoa; phylum Chordata; class Actinopteri; order Centrarchiformes; family Centrarchidae; genus Lepomis; species Lepomis gibbosus. Next base: position 872 of record JAPMOB010228156.1, read on the forward strand.
TCTACAAAGCATTTGAACACAAAGTTTCTTTGTAAGTTTTGGAATGAATAATGTTCCTGGTGTTATAAATTTTCTTTTAAATCAATAGAGATTTTACTTATGCCAAAAGTCATAAGTTGGCCTGGACATTTACATATAGAAGTCTTTCAAACGTGACAGTCAGCTGTGAAAAATTACTGTGTGACGCTACATAATTTTTTTTTTTTTTTTAAATGTAAACCCTTAAGTGTGATGTCCCCCTGACCCATGGAAAACACAGGCCATGTATGCAACAACAGGTTAACAGTCACGTACACTTACATAAACTAAAGGAAGGTATAATATTCCTCTTCTGCACACCAAGAACACAGTAACAGCAGCACTGGAAACTGCTATGCTGTCCTCCTGAGCCTGGCCTGCTGAAAGACCAATTCAACGCACCTCTAGGCAGCTGTACAGACGATGATGATGGAGGATGTGTCAAGAAGTTCAACCGAGTGACTGTGGAAGGAGTCAGGCATTAATCCCCATGGTCTTGTTTTTCATAAGGGAAGCATTGCCTGGTGTTCAGTTTGTCATTCCCCTACAGGGACGGTCTCTCAGTGGACAGCTGCTCCAAAGCTCAAGGGTTTTCCCAAAACGGCACAATTATAGGTACAAACGGAGCACTGTGCAACATTAATGGAAGCCCAACTGTTTGCCCTGCTGCTCACACTAGTCATCACCAACTCTTTCACTGAACTGACTCAAATATAGTCCCAGTTTGGCCCAAATATATGAAACATATAGTAATGGCTTAGTTTAAGAAACGCTACTTATATCAGTAAGCATGTTAACGGTATCTTATGTCACTTCTTTTATCTTTGAATTTTGATTTTTCTACATTAGCAACTTTCAAACAGCGTTTCTTACCAATGATTAAAATCCTGACCAGGTATTTGAAGCTTTTAAGCTGTGTGTTTAACTACCTAAAAATAGTCTAGATGGAATAAGAAAGCTTTATCATTCTACAATGTGATCCACACATAAGAGGAAGCTACCGACAGAATTTAAAAAAACAAACAAAAACATTTTTACACAACTTCAATGCCGTTAAGTAAAATTCATATAATTACATAAACTGGAAAATATATTTAGTTTTCATATAAGGCAAAGACTAATAGTCTGTACTTATACGAGTGGCTCTATCTTAGCTAACTATTTTTAAATGGAAGAAAACTGAAGAAACAGTTTTGCTGGTCTTAAATACCACCAGGAAGGCAAATATTTAATATTTGGCCTGAAGGTGGTGCCAAAGTAAGGACCATTAGTGTAATAGTTTTGTCATTTTGGGAAACGCATCAACTATGAAATTACAACCAAGAGATGATTAGCTTAGCATAAAGACAAGGGGAAATAGCCAGTCTGGCCAAGTACCTTTGAAGCTCACAAATGAACACATTATTGATCTTGGTTTTTTGATGTTTTTTTTGTAAAAATCTCAAATATAAAAACGAGTTGTGGCTTTATGGGGTGTTATGGCCTGTTTAGTGGCCAGGATCAATGACTTCCTGAAGTCTTGATGTCATTAAAAAGTTGCCAGACAGTTGACTACAAATAGCAAGATTCTCCAATGTCCAAACAATTTGACAACAGGGCAAGACTGTTATTATAAGAATGTTATTGTAAGTGTCTGACAACAAAAATGATCCCTACAGAGAAGGGCTTTTTTATAAAGTAATATCTTTTTTGTTTAACCAGGAACAGTTGGTGTATAGCTCTTGTCAAAGTCATCAGACTCCATTGACAAAAACATAATTTTGCCTGTCTGGTCTATCGCTGCTTTGATCGAACAGTCTGTTTATATAATTGTGTGACTTTGGTGGTTTTATTCCTTTAAATCTATAGACTGTATAAAATAAGTGGACATTGCCTCTGTGATGTCACCCACCCACAGTGAACTGTACACAGTTCAGTGGACATGAATCGCCTCTATCCTGATTGACAGGTCATTGTGTTAGCAACTTGTAAATCACTAGGTAGCCATGACCTAAAGCTAACCTGCTTATTTTATTGCTTATTTTCCTCTAAATGTGACCATAATTTACAAATGTAACATTATGCTTTAATGAATAAGACTTGAAAGTAGTGATTGAGACCATAAACTCGTTACAAAAGTGTTTATTGAGGTAATAAATCATGTGAGAGGTGGTTTCATTTTGTCATTGACTACAATACAATCTGACTTCTTTTTGCAACCGGTTGCCCACTGCTGGCCATCGGAAAGAAAGAATGCAAGTTTAAGGTACTTCCGCTTCACTTTTCAGACCTGGAGGTTGCCGCTGGTTTAAACACCACATTCACACAATAATGCACTAACCGACAGAGGCAATGGTAGACTCCAGGGTTCAGGTAAAATGATGGGTTTGTCAAAGGAGCCTGGTGACTTTGACAAGAGCAATGTAGCGACTGTTTCTGGTTAAACAAAAAGGTCTAGCTCCGTAGGGGTCCTTTCCATGACGTTGCCAGACTCTTACAATAACAATCTGAGCCTGTCAGTGACAAAAACAAGTAGTTTAGTGGATGTATTTTGACAGGGCGCAATTTCCCGCAAGGATTACATTGCAGCCCTGTCTTGCTGCTGCCAGCTGCCAATTTCAAAAAATGTCGTCCCAATTAGTCACATAGACACAAAAACATGAGGAAATAGGGCCCAGGTTGAAATATACTGAACTTAGCTTTTAACCGTCCATTTTAAATTAAAACAGCCAAGGAATAGAGAAAAACATTGACAAACTGTCTTAGCTTAAATAATATTTTTCCTTGCCAGTTTCTGGGTAAAAGAATCCACCAAGTCATTTAAATCCAGACTGGATTAAATTACCATAGGACAAAGAGCTGACAAACCTCAGAGTCTAGTCAGAGCGCTGTCCATCTTCAACTCGTCTCACCCACATTATCTGCATGCGCATCTTGTTCCCAACAACGCCTCAAACAAAACGAAAATCCCTTGGCAAACATTTTTTATGCATCTGTTAACGAATAAGGTGATTCATTTATCTTTAATTTTACATCTGTTCACTTGAAAAGGTTTTTGTCTTTTTGGTCAAGTTAAATCACGGTCACAAATATATACTCATGTGTGTTGTACACTGAACCGATGGACTCAATTACAGACTTATCCAACATAAAATCTATTAATTATCCATAGGAAATATCTTGTATTGATGTGCTTTCATGATATTCTACCTGTACCTGTATATAATGCATTTTGCATGTCTCCACCCCTGGCAGCAATGTATGAATGTTGATATTCTTAATAGAACAGTCAACCATAAACCTTGCATATCAAATAATCACTGCCTTTGGGAAATATGTAGTTTGCTCATTCACAGAGGACAGCAGTTGTAGACAGCTTGAATTCACAAGTTACAACGCATACCTTGCTGACCCCCTTTCATGGCAAACTGTCTACATGTCCTCAGAACCTTCTCAAACCACTCCTGCAACATAATCCACATCTCCACTGTCCTTATGCTCAGGATGCTCCGAATACTCACTTCAGAAGTATTTGGAAAACACACATAAGTGAATGAACAACATTATAATTGCCTGTAGTCACAATACCAATCCAACAGGCCCTTTTTGCAGCAGACATTATGACTTGTTAAAGCAGAAAAAGAACAGTTTTCACTTATACCATTAACAACAATAACAGCGATTCTATTCTAGGGTGACAGCGAGCCAGCATGCACAGTCACAGGACCCTGAAACTTAAGCAGCTAAATGGAATTCAGCCACATTTTTTTTTTTATTTACACCTGCGCTTGTCCCTACTGTGAAATGTCAAAAATGTCCTCTGTGAAAAACGCCTATGCTGCATAAATTCTCACCTCAGGTGAACTCCCAAACTAGAGTCCCACTTTTTATTTTGAGATTATGATTTATAGAAGTGTCAGTGCAGGACTTTTTTCCTTTTGTAATTTGTAAATTGTTCCTATTTTATTGTCAAATTTATATTTTACATTTATGTTTCTTGACCTGCAGGACTTGCTTTTTCTTTTTTCTGTTTACTATGTTTATTGTTATGCACCTATATACCAAAGACAAAATCCTTTCACATGATGAAATACTATCTAATATATAATAGAGCAATAATCCTGATTCTTTTATTATAATTACTGACACATTAATGTATAACTTACATTTACATTTCTCTATGGTTGATGTAGAGCAATGTTAACCATTTTATAGCTGTGTAGTAAAATCTCTGTAAAGTAGCAGTAAGGCAGTGAAATAGGTAAAAGGTAAAAAGTACAATACTTTCCTCTGAAATGTAGGGAAATAGAAAAATAGAAGTACCTCAAATTTGTACTTGAGTGCAGAAGTAAACGTAATAGGTTACATTCCACCACTGTATGATTTATGCTGTGAAGGCTTTGGGCTGTAATTGAGCTGTCATGTAGAGCTATCAATGTGCAATCTGCCAGGTGCAGACAATAATAAATAACGATAATTCTAACAGCTGTAGTGATAGCAGATAACATTAATATTAAGATTGTTTAAAAATTATAATGAGGATATCAGCCTTCTGGGACCTCAATGAAGGGCAATTTGGCTGTTAAGTTGCATGATTTGAACTATCCCAGTGTCAGCTGCTTCTCTTGCTGGCCATCACGCGGCCGGACTGCGAAGTGCAGCTTTGAGCGCAGCATCCCTGCCGTCTCCGGTCTCTTCCTTTCCTCCCTCTCTCTATCCAACCGTCGCCGGGGGCCGTGTGTGTGTGTGTGTGTGTGTGTGTGTGTGAGTGCGTGTGTGCGCGCGCTGGTATAATCTGACAGCACGCTGGGGCTGCGTTTCCTAAGAAAAGCTCAGCTCTCTCAGTTTTCTGCCCGTCTTATTGCCGCTCTCATTGTCTTTGTCGACAGTGATAAAGAGAGCAGGTACCATCTGTCCATTCCGCCAATTTATTACGAGTTGCCTTTTTGTTATGTTTGCTGCTCTTCACAGATGTTATGCCAACACTTTTTTGGGTGGTGGAGGTGGTGGTGATGGAGGGGAGGGGGGGGGACTCCCTCGGTTCTAATGGAATGTGTTGTGGCTGTTTTGGTCTCTTGTCTTTCAGTTAAACCAGGGGGCCTGTTTTTGGAATAAGAAAAGCATTGCTGTTTTCTGACTTTGAGAGAGGAAAGAAGGGACTCCTCTGGAATTTCCTAAGGAATTTATTCGGACAGCTCCGGTGAGTGGACATTTTGATATCAAAAAAGCTTAACGATTCAGAATGCATGCAGCTATTTACCATACTGAGTTTATTTTTATGGAGAGAAAAAAAAATAAACAAGCGTCTTCTTCATTTTTCTATTTTAATTACAGTTACCGGGGCTTTGCATTCTACCGCCTGAGTATATAGTAAGTAATATAGACTTTTCTATGCATCTTCTAATTATGTGAATTAAAAGCAGCTCATCATGCTTTTATGTGTTGAATTAAGTGTCTGGTTTGGTGTCAAATCCAAGTTGTGTGTCGTGCCGCGGCGCGAGAAGCTGCCCAGGGCGCATAGATTTCTGCATGGCTTGAAGCTGCGTGGTGGATCATGTCAAGTTAGCGCACAACGTGCACCGGTCTGCTGCTCGCCGTTACACTCCAGATGGTGGCGAGATATTTCCAGCATTTTTATCGTCATCATTTAGAACACTTACTGTGCTCAAAACCACAGAGCCATCTTTGCCCCAAACGATGGTCTGGCTGCCCCTCTTTTAAACGTAAGAGGATGCACACGCAGGAATGCACGCACGCAACTATTTCAAATGGTGGGATTTTCTGTGCGTTAGTTTGTAGGACGTGTTGAGAAAGTTTGGTGTTTGGTCCTGTGAACTGAAGCGGTTTGTCTTTGAATGTGTGTGTGTGTGTGTGTGTGTGTGTGAGTGAGTGAGCGCGCGCGTTCGTGCGAGCGAGCCTGCGTACCCAGGGGCTCCTGACTCAGGTGATGTAGACGGTGGGTGGGCTGTGACTCACCTAGTTTACCCATTTTGCTGCTGTTATTTGACAGCCTTTGATGTCAGATTTGACTGTTGATTGACAGTGGATCATGCGCAGTAGTGTGTCAGCAGACGCCCCCCCCCCTCCCCAAGCTATATTTGGAAGTTGCCAAATTCCAGGATTTATACAACCCTTTCTCTGTGTTAAGAGTATTTGTCAGACTACTACTGACAAGTGATTCATATATAGCCAATTATCCTGTGATTTGCAGTCATACTTTGCAGCCCCAGTGAGAAAAAAAAAAGGAGCGGAGAACCTCTAAAAGGCAAGATAATGAACTGAAAAGTTTGTGTGCCTCAGTATTTTGTAGCAAGCTAAGCCGAGGAGAAGCAATAGCAAATGAGGGCAAGGACAGCTCACGCAGCCAGAGATGTGTCTTCCCTGGCTAGTGTGGAGTGACAGAGGGCTAAGTGAGCATGACCACTGAGGAGAGGTAATAGCATTACGGTCTGCCAGTCATGAGGCAGTGCAAGAGATAGGCTACTGTTGCATTTCAAAAAAGAACTAAATGGGAAGCACACATGGACAGGAAACTATGACATGAGGGCACTTAGGATTTAACAGCTAGGAACACCCTCGCATGGCTCAGTAATGCACTTTAGCTTGTTTTTAGCAATGGTAATAACATGTCTTAAAATTGATTTGTTTTGTGCTTTGAGGTCAGGGTTATTGAGATTTTGAACCAGGATTAATGTTGAATTTAGCATTGCTTCAATATTGTCGCCCTGGGATTTGAGATTTCCTGATGCTGAGCTTATTAGGCATGCTTTTCTATTTATCTATTTATTCATCTATATATCTATCTCATTTTTTATCTGATAGTGAATCTTTGACAAACAGTGAACATAAATATAACACAGCGAGCACTAACGTGAAAACAAATCCACTGTGAACACCAACAGGAGACAAAACATCCTCCCCCTTTTTCAAAGCACTATTGCTTGCACAATAAATTGCAACATGACGACATGTTGAAATGCAGCGCTCCTTTAGGCTAGTTATCCCCGTGTGTAAAGACAGTTTTGAGCCCAAAAGTAGATTTGAATCGTTTGCTGTCAGGTGCTGAATTTCTCGCAAAGCTTTCAAGGACTAGTACTTGGTAAGAACGTCCCCTGCCATCCTTTACCCCAGCAGCGCTCCCATTTTATAAAGTGGCAACATTCTGCTATTTTTCCTTCGTCTTCCCTTTGAGTGATACTCCCAAAACTACTCGCCAGGCCTGCATCAATCACTGTTGGATGGGATTTGAGCAACGGCTAGAAGTACTAAGCGGGGAAGACAGGTCTGCTTGCTCACAGTTGCACAAGCTCCTCCACAGTGACCCCGCGAGCCACAGCCAGCAGTGTCTGTTAGATAGCTGCATTTCTGCAAATCTTTTTCTCCCATTAATTACGCTTTAAGAGAGCGGCTCTAGTGCGGCTGTGTTGACAACACACTCACTTTTCTTCTGCTTGCTGCATCTCTCTGGAGAGAAACAGGAGTAAGCTGTAATTATGGTTTATAAACTTCATCCTGGTGATATAATCAGGGCATGGCTGGGATGGCAAAGGGACTGTCATCAGTGGCAGGTGCTATATTTTTATACATATAATAATTTATAAGGAATAGAGGGTGTATTGAAGAGAGCAAATATTGTCCAATTCTCAGCAAAAAAAAAGGTGAAAAAAGTGCAAATATAGGAGAGCAGCAGCTATATTATCCCCGTGTTTTTACTGTGAGGAACACCTTGATTGTGGTCCAAGCCTCGGCAAGCAGAGTAGCCGACTCCCAGCGGCCGTTTTATAATGAGGATGCGCTGTCAGATAATTAGATACACCTGACGCAGGCGTTTTCAGGAAATTTTGATTCATCCCAAAATAAAATGACTGTGCCTGCCAACATGAAAGCAGGAAAAAAAATATCCCGCTGTCACATTGCCTCCCCTCTCATGGTGGCAATGTTTTATTTATTTATCCACATCTTAATGCTCTTGGATGAGGCAGGCTTCATTTTGTGGGAGCTGATGCATTAGCTGCCAAAGTTTTTCTTATCTCTTTCTCATCCCATGCAGCCAAGACTCCCTTGGCTGCATGGCACAAGATACCATCTCATTCTGATGCTAAGACAGTGGTATGACAATACAAATCACTCCTCAGAAAGCTGCGCAAACATGCGCGCCACATAACCATAGATGGCTGTCACATGTCTCTGCAAAATGAACAGCACAGGTATGTATCAGATGGGCACATTCATCTTAAGACAATGTGAGTGTTTTCCTCATGTGCCTCCATGAGGATGTTTCAATACAGAAATTCAATGTATGGATTTAGAATTTGATGAATGCACGCACAACTACTCAGCCACTTTGCGCACACACTGTATACAGCAAGCGATGAATGATTAATTGAATTCACACACAGGCATGCAGACACGTATTTATACACAGGCCCATGCACACAAACACAATATTACAATGTCTTTTTGTTAGCTGTTGATTAGAAAATGCTGCGTGAGATGAAACCCTCTCACCTGTGCTGTTTATTTATCAGGCACATAGCTCCAGTCATAAATCAGACTCTCATTAAGTTGTTAAACAACAACTTTTGCCTTCTGCGAGAGACATCAATGCTAGTCAGCCTGATGTATGTGACACAATAGGAAGGTGAACCATTGTAGACTGCTCATGTTATCCAATTAAGAGAGTGTCTTCACCCTCATTTTTAACTCTGGTCACCTTTTTCTAAAAAGCTCCCCACCACTTAAAAACTATTACTTGCTGCAGGATATAGTCGCTGCAGGAAATTAACTGAGTATTAACTGAGCATCAACACAACTACAAGTCTTGTTTTGGGAACAACTTTTATTTACTTTGTCTGTCTTAGCCTTGATAAATGCATACTGGTTGATATCGTAATAGGTCAAACAAAGCAGTTTGCATGAGATGCACTGGAATTTAAGTATTCATTTTTTTTTTATAGTTTTCCATCAGTGAACTGACTCTGAATTCTTACAGCCAGCTAAGGTGATGCTGACATAAGCTAAAATTAGCCACCATATGCTACTGCTCGTACCAGACTGAGTAAGGCTGTAGCAGAAACTCCCCCTGGGGGTGTTGAACTGAACTAAGGTGCATTTTACTGCTGATTAATTAAACCTTTACTTTGTAAGAGAGAGAAGGTGTTATTTCATCTTTAAAAACTTTACATAGTTTTGCTTAATGTTAAGTGGAACATGGACCTACATGCAGATATTTATTGGCTGAAATCTTTTTGTTTTCTGTATTAGAAAAATATATTTAGATATAACGATAAAAGTAAAGATTGCTAGAATTGCAGGGATAAGTGAGAGAGATCTTTCTTCTCTTCATATATTCTCTGCAAACCCAGAGCTAAAAACTCAGCAGCTGTATTGCTGTACAGCCCATGTCTGGCAGAAAATACGATGTCAGTTTGATCATATCATTTGATGTGGAGCATATTGTCTCCTTGTGAGTCTAACAAGGTTTCCTGGCCTCCCTTGCATCGCTGGTGATGCAGTTAAAGAAATTCAGCTATGAGCAGGTGTCACAATATTTCATGAATGGCAATTGTGTGGTTTAAATTGCAGTCAGTTACTAACTCTGCACAGTGTTTAGAGCAAAACTGCTGGGCAAATGCAACGATATTTGACCTATACAAATGAAATCCTGTAATATTTAAATATGCTGCTGTGACATTTGAATGAATGATAGGATGTTGGTCTACTGTTCCTTGCTCAGTGTACTGTATATTATCCTGGGTGGTAGCTGTTGAAGTTTTATCAGTTATTCTTTATTTTAGCACTATTATTTATGCTTGGCTGCCTGTACAGTATCTTAAACGCATGATAAAGTGACCAAAACACATGTCGGTGCTCTATAATATTCTATTCTTACCTAGCTTGTGTCTGACGGCAGCAGGACTTCTAACCCAGGACTCAACGATGCATGATTTGAAATTCATCTCAGCGGTGAACGCTGTGGTCCATGTTTCCCTTCTCTGCTTGACTTACTGTATTGTTACTGCCTAAAGAAAACCTGCATCCATATTGCGCAGCTGAACTTGACAAAAACAACAACAAAGAAACAATGTTGCTTTCTCTCTGCTCTAACATGACAGGAACTCACAAAACTGAAGGATACTGACAAAAGACGAAGGCAAGAGGAGAATTTTATAGACATGCAGCCCTGAGTCAGAATCCCTGCCTGAACTAATAACTCTATACACTGTGCTGGACACAATATCATACACATCTGTACAGTATGACATAATCCACTACAGTAACACTGACTACAGCTTTTCATTTTTTATAAAGTTTAATTAAAAGCTATAAGAAACACTCAAATAAGGCAGAACATTCATTAGTTACTGTAGTATTTATTGCAGAGCTGTTACATTGGATCGCATTACATGCATTCATGATATCATCTTAACCCTGTGCATGTTAGCACAGCTTACTTAGCTGTACTACCTTAGATAATGACTTGGTGTGGTTTCCAAAGAGCAAATGCCACCGTGATCTTACACCCTGACCTTTTTTTATAAGCCACATATACTGCCCCAACGGCCTGGATATTTTATCTCCATACATGCCATTGCTTTCCCTGCTATCTGGCGACCTGAAAGATTTCAGAGGGCACTGGTATGTTAAGTATTGGCATTATAGTCTACTGGGATATGGAGGGAAGAAGAAAACAGAAGAGGAATAATGCAGGCAAGCTGGAGCCAGAGTACTCTGCACAGTTCGATGCTGCTGCCTCTAACCGACACGAACAAGAGAAATCAATTAGACCTACTCGGTTGCTATCCAAGGGACTTCCACCATGGGAAAGGATAGAGCGAATCAAAGTGTTTGGAAAAAAAAACAAAAAAGAAAGTAGCAGAAGAGGAAAGTGAAGTCGAGTGGCAGTTTGTTGTATTCTTTGTCAGATCAGCCGCCTCTGACCTCAAGATAACATTCATTCTGTTTCCATCCTGCTTATAATTCCAGACACTTTCCCATCTCTTTTTTTAAACAGTGATGCAGAGCTTCCTCGCTCACTGTCCTTTCAGGCCAGTAATGAGAAAAAAAAGAAAGGCTGGCAAAAAAGTGTTCCTTGCAAGAACATTTTGATGAAGCCTTAGCTTAGCTTTACCTGCGGATGCAGCAATCTCTGTTTTCCCAGCAGCTTTAGATTCACACTATTATGTTTATTTTCATACCTTAGCGCCATCCCAGCAGTCACTCGGAGGTCATTGTGAACAGCATCTCCTTTTCCCCACCATAATGGGCACCCCAGTTTTGTTTTGCTGAGATGAAAAGAGCAGAACAAGTTGGACTGTGAGGGTTTGATACAGATTTAAAAGTGATTTAAAAGTTTAAACTTTACTTGGTGTTAGAGGAAGAATCTCTAAGGTCCCTCACGATTAAAAAAAGATTCTTCATATCGAATATGAAATAGTCCAACTATTGTGGTAGGATCAGTGAGGCTAGTATCCACAGCATATCATTTATTAATAGTATTTTACAGCCAGCTAAAGTACAGTCTCACTGTAATTTGAAAATATATGCAGTGCCATGGTAAATGCAGAGATCCTCCGAATCTTGCTTCCAAACTTGAATAAAAAGACGTTTAAAATCTATACGAGGATTTCTTGGCAATCATGAGAAAATTACAGTGCATAACTGGCAGGTTGATCGAAAGGGATAAGGCAATTGATGCTTTATGCATATTTCATTGAATGGAGCTGAGCTCTGTACTGTAAATACTAAAGGTTGAGAGTGCACAGCATGGATTTCACAGGACCCAGAGGCCTCATCGTCTTTGATCAGACTGAAAGAGGACACTTTTTGATCAAGCCCTACCTTGGACATTTAAATCAAACCCTTGACAGGCACAGCGGCTCTAAGGCTGAGAGATAGGGTGTAATCTCTACACATAGGGGAAAGTGGACACCCCTGTGTGCTATAGTCTATTATATTGTACATCTTGAAATATCCCCTCCCCCCTTCTCCCCCTGATGAATATCTAGCAGTTGGTGAGTTCTACAGAGTGGAAATTCAATTTGACTTAGACGACCTGTCTCATGGAGTCTTTTAAATGGCTATGATCTCATAAGGTCTGCAGTATAACAGAACTGGAAGGATTAATGAACAGGAATCCATAACTTCTCTTTTTTCTTGGTTTGTGTAGCTATTTCTGAATAAATCTGCCATGGAGGAAACTGACATGACAGGAATGTGAAAATTTCAAAGTAAAATTTTAAATTGGAAAAGAAAAAAGAAGGGTGATCATGCGTGGATAAAAGTTGTGCTCCATCTATAATCGTGTGTGTGTGTGTGTGTAGTTAGCTCAATCCCCTGACAGAGCACACATGTAAACACAGCACCCCAACCACCCACTCAGCCCTGCTGTAGGTTTGGCTGTGGGTGCTCGGCAGATCCCTCGGCATCATGAGAGAATAACAATGAGGGGTTTGGGAGGGATCAGTTCCCCAGCACAGAGCCATACTGGGCAGGGTTTATGTAAGACCCTGGCTTTCTGAGCTCTTTGCCAGTTTAAGATGACAAACAAATGGTACCAAGGAGTACCGACTTGCCAAAGGGGGGGATTGCATTTCTTCATGCTACCCCCACTGCTTCATCCTCCCTTCACACAGAGACACCCTCCCTCTGTTCATACACAAGCCTGGTTATGTCTCGTGGCTTGTGATACCGGGTCTCATGTGTATCCATGCAAGCTGATGTGTGTTTTCACACCATTTGTTGGCTCTGCAGCGCCGTCACCCACTTTGAAGCCACCCCCTTCCCTTATCCTCCTCTTCCTCCCTTTGTTTCCCCCTTCATATGTTCCAATGAAAGAAGTCTGGGATCTGTCAAAACCTATCCTTTCTTCCGTCTGGCTTGTCAACTATTTCTTCGTTGTTTTTTTTTTTTAGGTGGGCTGCCACGGAAATTCACTCAGCCCTGACACCCCAGTGGTTCTTAAAATGTCAAAACAGGTGGATGCTGAAGTGTTGCCTTTTTCCCCCCGATTCAGTTTATGTGTTTACATCAGAATTTTCTGTTTTCACATCGATGCAGTGCTTCTAATGATGTGAATCACGTCGTAGCTATACAGCAGCCTGTTGAGGATCTTAATGATCTGTCATTCATTATTAAGGATTTATAAATAGAGCTCGATCTACATAAACCATTTTCAATATCCCTTATTCACTACCTATTTAGTTATTCCTGCAAAAGCCAAGGGTGCAAAAAAAGCACTATTATAGCAAGCGTTCAGAGGTTGCTCCGTGCAACATAATTGCCAGGTGTGTGTTTAGAAGTAACTTTGGGTGCTGTCTATATTTTGCAATAGAATGTGGCCTGCTGTTGACGCCAGTTACATCAGGTCAACATATGCTGCTGAGAGTTGATTTGGGGAATATCCCAGATGATGGAAAAGACAAAAAAAAGAACTGATAGAATTAAAAGGGCAGCTTCTCAATCATTTCCTTCCCCCAGACTCTACAAAGAAGACATATTGTATACAGCCTCTTCTGACATGCAGCAGTCCAGAGCAAGGGCTCCCTGTATTCCTGCACAGCACAGAAATACACCATAGATGACATTAGGATCCATTGAGTTGGGAGTAGGGAGAAAATCGATGTAAGGTGAAAATTAAATTTGGCCCAAAGAGCCTTTAGGCAAAGTGCAATTTGAAAACGCATCTTTTATTTTCCCCAGGGCGTCTGATAGCGGCGGGCAGGAGATGGAGGGTGTATTTAACCGTCATGGAAAAAGTATGCTATGAGGGAAAGGGAAACACCTCATCTCACTCCTAATGCGCCTTCACTTTGATTGTCTAATTCGGTTAGGGCCATGTGTCCCTTATCGGATCATATCAAAGGTCAGAGGCGTCCTGTAGACAAATCAATCTCCCCGTCTGAGGAGGCGCAGAGGAAGCATGGATTGAGGGAGAGCCGATCCATCAGTGGGCCCAGAATGAAGGTGGGTGAGGAGAAAGAGAGGTTGGGGCAAGAAAAATTATGGCATCTGCTGCTCGGAGAGAAGTGGGCGAGGGAGGTGAGATTGAACTGTTGACTTGGGGAACGCGATATGCTCAGAGAGGAAAAGAGTTTACATTATTGCTTGCTTGCGAGATAAGAGCAATTCTTAGAGAAGACCTGGCATGTAATGGCCTACCCGACTACCAGAGAGGCTAGTCACTGATGTGTTCCAACAAGGCCGGACTGAACGTGCGTGGTTTTGTTGTAAAAATAAGAAAAGTTTGAGCATAGGATTTAAAGTTGCCCAACAATTTTTTTATCCCTATAATTCAAGTTTGACATTTTCATTTAAAAAAAAACTGCTCTCTGGTGGTCACTACTGCCTGACACTATTAGCTCTGTGTTCTAATAGCGGTGGTGTGAAGATAGCTGCATATCTCCTCAAGCATGGCTTCCCATATTTAATTCAGTGTCGTTCATACATTTAGAACAGGTTTACAGTGGGTGGGTTTGTGTGGAACTAGTGTCCAGCCTTGCTTCCTCTGATCAAGGTCCCATCTAGTGCTGATACATTTAAATTAATCAATTGAAAATGCAGCAACAACAATTTGAGAATTGACAAATCATTAAAATAATGGCCAAATGCGTGCTTGTTTCAGCTTTTCATATGTTATGATTTGCAGCTTTCTTTTCGTGTGTGTTTAATATATTTTGAAAGACATGTTTACTTTCTGGCCTCACCAGACAAACGGACTTGTAGATTGGTTATTAGATAGCTTATTATGGTCCATATTCACGTTTTTAGTTTGGCTGCGATCTCTAGTGGCAGAAGAGGTGAGGTGACGTAGGATAAAGAGCGACAAAGTCCATGTAAGGAGTGTGGTGGGGCGTATAGATGAGTGAAGTGACCGAGTAGTTCTGTTGTCTAAACTTAACCAAACTACGAGCTTTTTACAACATTTCACATGTGTAAAACGTCATGTGACATAGATCAAGTAACCTTCGCAACGTGCTGAAGGTCCAGTAAGCATATATGTTGTTTTGGGACACTTTACAATCGACCTGTTTTGTCGTTTAGGTATGAGGACGTGTTGTGCAGGCAGTCTTCTTTGTCACTGTCTATGTTAGCGCACCGCTGCATTTTTATGCAAATTATCACAATGTATTCATATATGCTACAATTTATTCGTAACTTTGTCACTATGATTGTCCATACTGTCATTTTATTATGGTCTATTGTGTACACATGAGGTTAGGGTTTTTTATCTTATCCGAATTGAGCGTCTAAGGGGCGGAGGGTGTCGTATGCTGTCTACAACGTAGCCCCTTGGGGTAAATTAGTGAATTGTGATATTGGGCTATATAAATAAAATTGACTTGACTTATAGATCAGTGGGAATGTGTTAAACCATTGGCAGGAGTGTGTATGACATCATCCGTGCTTGTGTGTGTGCATGACAAAACTCCACAGGGTACCTTTAATTTTACATTGAGCAAAATGAGCGGTTTGACATGAGCAATGCTTTATACAGTGCAGGAACAAAGTCTTTCATCAACAGATTTAATTGGTCGCACTGTAATACGCTCTAAGGCATTTTATTCATTGTTCATACTGATATCTTAAGGCAAATGCCAGTTTCTCCATACCGTTTGTTTATACAACTGCAGTCCACCCCTCATTGTTGCAGTTTAAACAAGCAATTTGAAGTTGTCACTTTAGGCTCAAGGAATGTAGCATTAGCAATTGTCGCTTTTTTTCTGATATCAAACACTAGATGATTTATCAACAAAAATTGTCAGAGTAATTGCTAATCATTAGTTGAAGCCCCAGTCACAACAGTGAGTGATCTGCTGCCGTTTGGGAGGTCCATGAGAGGTTGATCATGAGAAACACTGGCAGAGTGAAACTGCTATTTATCATTCCATTCAGTCCTCCTCACACTAAATATTTCTAACCAATGCTCCAGCTCTCTTAGAATGCACATTAACAAATAGTCATAATTAAAGCAACGATGCATAAGCACAGTAGTGGTGGGCAGCAGTCCTGGGCGAAGTTTATAGGTGAGTATAAATCATCCACAGTTTAATGCCAACAAGATGTTTAATTTAGCACCCGAGAGCGTAATTAGTTCAATTAGCCTCAGTCCTGCACGGAGAAGCACATGCAGCATGGACCCTGGTTGCACTCTGGTCTCCCTGTATTAAAAGTCAACAGTGTATTTCCTCCTGCAAGATTAAAACTCACTGTGTAATAACTCACCAGTGCCTTCCCTCCAGACACCGTTGCAATGGTTCGGTGTGAGATAATGTTTGCTCAAGCAACTCTCAATGAGATTCAGCGCTCCGGTGACACCATTACTCTAAGCTCATTGCCTAGTCAGGTTGGGTGGGTCTGCCCTGCCTCACAAAGTCGAAAGGCGCAGGAGGCGCCAGAAGAGAGAGCACCTCTCAAGACAGATTACATGTCTGTGGACAAGCAAATACGCTCGCACTTCACCTCCACCTGAGACAAGCGTGTTATTATCTTCTTTCTTTCTTTCACGCTCTTGCCAGTCATGTAATGCATCCCGGACAAGATGCCTGCCTGGCTGCCCGAGCAGGTGGACGACAAGGCAGCTTACACATTTTCGCTAATTGCAGGCAGTCAGTGAAACGTATCTAAAATGAAGATGATGGCACAAGCCTGCAGAGGAAGTCAAAGCAGCCCAGGCCTGAGCCAAAGTGTTTTAAATGGATTACACCAGTGTGTCATTGCGATTACACGCTCCTCGCAGGGACCGCGACAAGATGAATTGTATTTTATGGCTTTACAGCAGATCTTTTTTCTTTCTTTTCTCCTCCTAACTTGAATGCACTTCTCTCCCCCCCTCTACTGTGAAGCATGGTCTGAATGTGGGATTGTTTTTGCCTTTGAACTGCCTCACAAACAGTTCATCTGCTGCTTTTCCTTAAGGGGACATTTTCTGTTTATCTCAGGGTGGAGTGGCTGACTGAGAAACCATGTATATGTATACATTTTCACACTTTGTAAATGATATTTCAGCCTTATTTTGGCTTGTTTTGGATGGCTGAAACACTAGAACTCGCACCTCATTTTGCAGAGTGCATTATAGCTTTTCAAAACATCCTCCTGGCAGTGAACCTCAAAGGGCTCAGGAAGTGATAAATAGAAACACATACAACATTTTTTCTCTATACATCTATATACTGTAGATCCTATCACTCAAACCACATTTAAT
Source organism: Lepomis gibbosus (assembly GCA_029875015.1). Lineage (NCBI taxonomy): Eukaryota > Metazoa > Chordata > Actinopteri > Centrarchiformes > Centrarchidae > Lepomis > Lepomis gibbosus. The sequence continues at coordinate 18,072 of JAPMOB010228156.1, forward strand.
AATAATGTCTTATCTTCCCCTTCCATGTCATTGTAACATATCACTACAGCCACATCATTTAGATGGCTGGGCATGTAAAGCACAGAAACAATTCACCAACACCCCATTTTTACTTATATACACTGTATATATACCATGTGTCATAAGCCTCATTGATAAAACATGATTTAATAACAGTGCCTCATGATTGTCCTTCAGGCCCAATTTCTTCTCTACAGAACAAGATATGGTGAGGGGTGTGTGTGTGTGTGTGTGTGTGAGCGGGCAGACGGGGTTATGAATCCTTTAGAGTCAGACTGTGTGTGTGTGTTTGTGAAAGAGAGGGAGTTTAAGTCTGGAGGGAGTCCATTAAGCAGGGAAAGAGCAGGGGGGTTAAACACTTGAGAACACAGCCATGAACCTGAAAAACGTATGTTAACACACATACACACACACACACTACTTTACGGCATGTCACTTATCAGCGTTACAGCAACAAAGCAACTCTCCTCACTAAACCAGCAACTTTGAATTACACCACCTTTCTACTTCCTCTAGTTCTGTGATGTACATTCTTAGCAAGACTTGTTGAGGCACACTGTTTTCAGTCAGGGTGATGCGTGGGTGTGTTACATGTGGCACTGTACTGCTGGAAATAACGCCTTGCACTGGCCCAGGCAGAAACTGTGAGGTGTTGGGAATGTCTAAGTGAATGGGGACGGAGTCAGCCTCAGAATAATCCAAATAAATATCGGCAGTCTTTTTTATTCGCTCTAATTTTCTTTATTCATATAGCATTTTTATTTTATTTTAACCAGGTTAATAAAAAAAGACTGAATGAAAAATGAAGTAGATTTTTGCTATCAGGTGTCAATGAATGACATCTATCACATAAATCATTCTAATTAGTACATTCAGCACATTAATTAGTACATTATCACATTCAGTAGTGCGAGAACTGAAATTGTTCCGTTCATTTGTGGTGCTTCTGCTGGCTTAGTGAGAAGCTAGCAGCGAACTTCAGATGTGTTGCATTTTTACAAAGTCACAAATAGCCTTACCGGGATTTTTCCATCTATGAGCTGAATCCAAAATGCCTCCTCACTTTTGCCCTTTCTCATTCAACGTGGCTCGCTAGTTTACTCCATTTAAAGAAAATCCCAAAAGAATAAGTTGGGCAACAGGATGTAACGACATTTTTACAAGCACCCCTGACCGGAAAAGAAGGAATGGCCTGATTGGCTTGTACACTGTGAATGTGAACATGGAAGTTCATTCATGAAATGGGATGCTTGTTAATGTTATGATAGATACTGGTACATGTCACACATACTATGAATTTTTGCATAGATCAAATTTCAATTTAGAATAAAATATAAATATTGAATTAAAAAAAAAAAA
>JAPMOB010228160.1:0-15676 GCA_029875015.1 Lepomis gibbosus
ACTATAACAAATAGAATTGGTTGCAACGATTTCCAGCTTGGGTGTGAAAGACTCAGAAAATGATGCTCAGTTGGTACTAAGGGGCCCAAAGTGTGCCAAGAAAATATCCACCACACCATTTCACCACCAGCAGCAGCCTGAACCGTTGATACAAGACAGGATGGATCCATGCTTTCATCTTGTTTACGCGAAATTCTGACCCTACCATCTGTCGACACGCATCAGACAAGGCAACGCTTTTCCAATCTGTAGCCTGTAGCCTCAGTTTCCTGTTCTTAGCTGACAGGAGTGGCACCTGGTGTGGTCTTCTGCTGCAGTAGCCCATCTGCTTCACGATGTGATGTGACGTGACGTGATGTTCGTTCAGAAATAGTATTCTGCATACCCTGGACGTAACGAATTGTTATTTGAGTTACTGTTGCCTTTCTGTCATCTCGAACTTGTCTGCCCATTCACCACTGACCTCTGACATCAACAAGGCATTTTCGTTGACACAACTGCCGCTCACTGGATATTTTCTTTTTTTTGGACCATGCTCTGTAAACCCTAGAGATGGTTGTGCGTGAAAATCCCAGTAGATCGGTAGTTTCTGAAATACTCAGACCAGCCCATCTGGCACTAACAGGCATGCCACGTTCAAAGTCACTTAAATCCCCTTTCTTCCCCATTCTGATGTTCAGTTTGAACTTCAGTAAGTTGTCTTGACCACGTGTACAGGCCTAAATGCATTGAGTTGCTGCCATGTGATTGGCTGATTCGCTTTTTGTGTTAACAAGCAATTGAACAGGTGTACCTGATGTTATAGCCATCGAAGGATACCTCTGCATTTTTTTTATTAAAATTTTTTAGAAGTTTATACTGGACTGTAACATCAATGTGAGTCTCAGCCACAGCCGAGGTGTGGGTGGTGTTATCCTGAGTAAGACATTTCAGTTCATGTACCTTATTTCTGACACTGCAGATATTTAGATGAGCCATCAGAAGGCCTGTGGAGGTGGGCATGGTTGGCATTCAGTTGCAGAAGGGAGTTGTGGGGGAGATGGCTCAGGAAATTGTCACAGCTGCTGGTTATTGACTAATTATGTTCATCCTCTAAATGCGGTAGGCTCAGTTGGCTGCTGTCTGCTGAACACACAGGAAGGACATCTGAGGTGGCTGAGAGTTGAAGAATGGCTTGTGAAACTGTGCAGGGACTGAGCATGGGAGGCCAGCACGGGTGAAGCCAGGAACCCTAAAGCTGGGCAGGACCAGAAGATTTCAGAATGTGTGTGTGTGGAGAGTGCAATAAAGTCTTGTGATTTACCGTGCTTCTGTGTTGGCATCTGAACCCCTGCTACAAGGCCCTTTGTAGGAGAAGTTAACATATTGATTTTGATGATTTGAAAATTATCTTCACATTTATGAGGTTGTGATAAAATATGGTGACATTCAGCAGTTTAAAAGAAATCATGGAAAGTTACAGGGAATAAGACCATTTGTTAGTGTTTATCTCCAAGATGCCCATCAGAGATAATACAAGGAATAATCCTACTGTCATAATCCTTGATTCTCCAGAAGTGATCTCTTTTCATTTTTCGTGTTTTTTAAGAGATTGAACTTCTCCCTTTCCATTATCCTCTCAAGTTTTGAGCTGAACCTGCTCAAATCAGTTTCCTGTCCATGTCAATCATGCTACTCAGATGACAGGAGAGGCAGATTTATTGGAATGTACCGTATCATAATGTACCGTACAAATGGTACAAAAAAGTTGGCCAATTTTTTTCAACCTGCCCAAAACCAATTTTTACCCCTCCAATTAAATTGAAAAAATATCCAAAGTATCCTAATTTCATGGAAAACCAGTTTGGATTCTCATTAGCGCCTTACCTCAAGCATGAATCAAACATTAGCCAGTTGGAGTTGCGTGAGGGCATTTTCAGCAGATGCTTGCAGACAAGTTGTCTGTCCTCCACTTGAAAGGTCACCCTGCCGCATGTAAATGTATGTGTAGCCACTCCTGAGGAATGCTGAGGGTTTGTTTGGCCACGAGTTGTTTGTCTGCTGTGTTCACAGTGGGTTTGTGTACACATGCAAATCTCCGGGTCATTGATGTAACCAAGGGGGCTCACCGTCCGTCTCATGTGTCCCATTACGGGCTGGCAGACGGCGTAATTGGGGACACAAAGCTGCCAGTTGTTTTTCAGTCAGATATGCCGTACATCTGCGGCAAAGACATTTCTTTTATACTACGAACAAGGAGGTTAGAAGAAGGAAAGGAAAGTAGTCGAGGATGATGTTGGAATAAGAACATCTGAGTCTGATTTGAGCTCTGTTCTCCGTGATTTCACATTCACCCAAAAGCTATACAAGAACTGGTTTTAAAATGCTGACAGCAGAGCACCTATATTTGCACAGAGTTTGTACACCACGGGCTCTGGCTCCAAGCTTGTGAAATGTCTGCTAATATTGAAGCTTTTTGCATATAATGGTGCTGTATGTGCAGGTATGTTGGTCTCAAAGCAAGCTGATGGGATATTAGGTCACCAGAGCCAATCTAAAATGAAAAACGCTGTCTGTAATGAAATCTCTTACCTCTTTGGCTGCTAGTACAACATCCTGTCAGAATTTATGTTCTCACTGCTCAACGTGGATGCTGTGGTGGGGTTTTGGCTGTGCTTTTCGAACCCAGCTGGACATCTGCTTTACATTTCTCTTTCCTCGCTCCCCTGACCGGAGGTCTCTGAAAACAACATGTACCATCATCATTATCATCAGAGCTTACTTCACACAGGATTTTTACATGTATGTAGAAAATGATTTTCTGTGGTCTTCATAAGCCAAAAGATGTTTGTTGTGTGACATTAATTACACGCCATAATGTCTCAAGTGTAAGAGATAATCTTGCAGAACAAACCACCATGAGCTTTTGTTCCCTAGCCAATAGCAAATTCCCGAATGAGCTCTGCAGTGGGAGCACCGAGCAGATCTAACTTCAAAAAGACGTCACTGCTGGATGACTTTTAGACAAGAGGTAAGATGTCAATTCACTTTCAGACTCACTGTCTCCTCTCTTTGACAAATACTCACTCACTTCAGCAAATTGGATATGTTCTCATGTTGTATAAACCTGCATCTGAAATTTATAAAACCTGGCAGCTGGGCTGAGTTTCTTCTGAACCGAAGTGTTTGAGGAAACAGAATTTAATTCTGAAAAAAAAAAACAATGTCAAATGTGAGCGTGAGGTTGGGAGCCTCATTGTGAGTTTTCATGGTAGCTTAGTCATTACAAGCTCTGTAACAACCACAGTAACAGCCATGTTGTCATGTTAGAGCAGCAAGTGTTTCAGTTAGCGACCTATAAAAAACTAATTACACAAACACATAAAAAGGCAGCGAAAGCATCTGATTTAGAATGACCTCTGTTTCAGTGTTGGCTACATTGATGATGATGATGATGATGGGAGGTCCTGTTGTCAGTTAATTAAAGGACATGTGTGCTGTATCAATGGCCTGTACTGATGAGGATTTGGGGTCAGTGAGGGGCTCATGTGGGACCATGCCAACATCATAACGTGGCCCCTCCTCAGTCAGCTCAAATCTGGAGCGGAGGCTTCCTGTACACTCGGTAGGGGATAACAAGTGGCCCATTGTGTTAGTCTGACTGTGCGATTGTGTGTGTGTGTGTGTGTGTGTCCTCCTGATGAGGAGACTGTGACCAGGTGTCATGTGATGGCTGGAAGTGAACACAATGGCCACTTGAAGAAGAAAGTAAACAACTTTAACCCTGTCTTTCTGCATCCAGCCCGCAGCAATGACCCCTCACCCATCCACGCGGTCACACGTCTCTGCAGGAGCAATTCTGCAGCCATGTCACGGCCTGCCGTGTTTGTGAATGTTTACTCCTGTGACTTGAATGCAATGGGATTACATGAAAAGCTGAAACGGGACTATCCCACCGGCAGGATTGAGTCACCTGGTGTTATCTGGTGTTCATTGTAAAATAAGTAGCCTACAGCAAAATTCACTAATTCACTTAATATATAGACATACGTATTTCATAATGATTTTGTGAGTGTTTGCTAAATTGATATCATCTGTACACATAGTGAAGTCCGGTTCAGTGTTTGTCAATTTTAGTTTTGTCTGTTTTTTTTTGTTCTATGTTTACCTATCTATCAGTAGGCTATCTCTCTGTCCTGTCAGTTTCCCCGTTTGTTTCTCTGTCTTGGCATGCCGCTCCGTTCCTGCCCCTGCTGCCAGTCACCTGCTGCACACCTGTTACATCCACTGAACAAGGCGCTGCGGGATATCTACCCCGGCTCTTCACTTCATTCTCTGCCAGATTTTACAGTTTGACAACGTGATACTAGTGCTAGCCTACTCTTCTAGTACACGTTCTTCCTTGAGGTTTGTTTTCCTCGTGATCGCCTGACTGGCCTCGTGTCTTCCAGTGCGCAGGTTTCACTACTTGCCTATGATCTTCCCACCCTGTACCACCACTGCTCACTCTGCCTGCCCTGCTCATCATCTCATCATCCACCACTGCTTCCACTGGACCCCCCCCCCNTCGTTCAATGACCACTCTTTGGGGTTTGAGTCATGCTTTTGAGTTCAGACATCTCTGCGGTTGTAACAATTTTTCTTTCGTTCTCACTTACATGTGGAAATACATGAATGATGAGTCTGTTTTTCATGCCATTTGAGTTCACCACATTGTTGTGTCTCTGTTTTGCCATGATGTCTTCAGGAAATGGCTTTTGAAGCCTCACATGTAAAACAAACAGAAAACAGTTGGGTTTTATTCCAGACGCCATAAATCCTGTCAACAGTAAACAGGGATTTTTTATACTGTTTAGTGCTCACACCAGTGCCAGCGGGTTGTATCAGCGGGTTGTATGTTATATTTTGGATGTTTTTAACTTGAACATCTTTTAGTTTTTTGTCTTAATGTGCATGAATGATAAGTTGTGGTTTCTTCTCTGCAGAATGAGCTGCTCAATAAGAATTGTAACACACTTAATTCAATTACAGCAAACATTAGGTATATACTTTGGTTATACTATAGCAGTGTGTGTATACGATTTGTGAGAGAAAAATCCTGCAATAATCATCTCTTATCCTAGCTAAGAACCGATGTTTCAGTTTACAGAACAGATGACAGCCATCTTTAATTTACAGCTTTCTACTGCAGTTTATCCCACTGCCTCCTTACGACATCACAAAGATCTTGATGTTTAGTTCTAAAGGCCTTAGGAGAGTTGTTGTTGCACCTTTGGCAAAAAGAGGTAAATAAAACATGTCCTGTTAGAGTACATATGTTTTAGGAACTGACAAAAGGTTATCTGATGAGTCAAAAATATAAATGAATACATCAGTTAATAATACTATTTTTGCAGTTAAATTATTAAAATGGACTCTTAAAAGAAAGAAAGCTTCCTTTAGGCTCCAATCAGTTAGTGAAAAAGTAGGCTGTCGCGGTGAAGGACTTTCCTCTGAGGTGACTTAGGGTGGCAGCGTGGTATGCAGAGGATTTCTTTTTGTGTTTGTAAACTTTTTTAATTACTTTTTTTAGGTCATTTGTAGGTGTATTGCTGCTTTTTAAATGACAAAGACGGTACAGGTTGAAAACAAATACTTTTTATGTACTCAGGGTGCAGGCTGCAGGGTTTTGGTGCAGTCAATGACGTGGGTGAAGAGCTTGGGAGCATTTGCTTTTAGGGGAGCACTTCTTGGTGATGCGAGTGTTACCCCTAACACGCTGAAAGATTGGTGTCCGCTTCTGAGTCCACTAAGGTAAGCAGGGGCACGGAGGGTTGGTTCCAGCATAAGGGGGCCTTTGCATTCTACATTGGGAATTAGTGAAGAGGACGCTCGGCTTACCAGAACCCCCACTGCTACTGGTTAGCCTCTTCTTTCGGCCAGAGGGGACAGGTAGTGAGGACATGGCACTCGCCAGCTTTCATCGTAGCTTTCATCCACCGGATATGTTTGGCTGGTTAGAGGCAGAAGGGGAGTGCTGGAGCCGGGGAGACCCGGGAACCTGGGGAATCACCTGAGCCTACTCTTGTGAGAGGTGGAGGGGAGGAGCAAGAAACGGTCATGGGAGCATGTCTGCGGTTGTGGTGGTCGCTTGCCTTCCCCTGCAGTTGGTTTGTCAATCATTAGATGAAAAGGCTCATGCTCACTGTGTTTAGCTACCTGCAATGGTGATCTCATTACAACTCAAAGGGGCATAAACATGGACCTTTCTCAAGACACTTTATGGATATGATCAATGTAACATTAGCAAGCAAACTGGCTAAACTAGCTAGCTAGCTACCTTTAAATATTGGTTTGGCTGGGGATACGTTAATTTACATCAGGTGGTAAACACAGTCTGACTTCAGACTTTGTCTGAACAAAATTACTTATAAGGCATCTGTCGCTATGGTCCTCGCAGTCAGCAGCCACTAAACTCACTCACTGAAGATGCAACTCGCTAATAGACCAATAGCAAGCAAAGGTATCAGGATTAAGTAAACTATTAACTTACTCTCCCAAATTCCCACTTAATTTGGTATATGCAACGGTTCAGCCCAGTGAACGGGGAGGGGGTGGGGACATAAACAAAACCTTCAAAATGTGTTGTGTTATCTGTGTTTCAGAAGTAGTCAGCTTTACCCAAAGTTATATTTTAAATCACATAATGTGTGTGTGGGGCGGGGACTTCACGTTTTTCAGAAGTTGTAGGGTAGGGGATAAGCTCACATGAAGACAAATTGTGTTTTTGGGTTTGAGGTTTCAGAGCCAAACCTCAACTTTACTCCCTCAGCAGTCAATATTTGTTTACAGTGGTCTGTTTGGTCTGGATAAACTGTGACAGCCTGCTCAGACACTGTGCACATATTCTATTCAGTTGCTAGACTCAGAACCTCGACTCGAGAAAAAGAGGGAGAGAGAGAGAGTGGGGGAGGAAATAGATCACACAGTAGCACAATGCATGTTCCACTTACAGATGTAAAATAATAGTATTGGTAGTGTTGGTAAGTATTAATAAATATAATAATGATAGTAATAGCAATGATAATAGTAATAGAACTAATAATAAATTAATGTGTGCAGCGGGTGTCGAGCAGGAACATGAAGGCAGCAGGTGGCCTGTTATCATAGATCCAGACTCTACAGCTCCGGAGCCAGAAACACCTGCAGAAAGCATCAGAGAGGGAGTGAGGAGAGAGACGAGAAAGCACAAAACTCCTGGAGAGCTAAGAAGTGGCGTTATTAACATGCATTGATGGGCTAAGAATGCATACAGATGGAGAGGGAGAGGGGAAACGAGGAGCTCAGTGCATCATGGGAAGTGCCTGCAGTCTAGGCCTATAGCAGCATTAGGGATGGTTCCGGCTCCTAACCAATTTGTTACGGGACAAAAAGAGCCTTCATACAGCCCAATACATTTCACTGCAGGTGGTGAAGAATGTATGAGAGACAGAAAAAGCTGACAGAGACTCTAACTGGGTTATTACCAGAATGACCCAGTTTCTCTGTACGCCACTGGACTTGTTTCAGCGTGTTAGTGAAAGCTGTATCACTGTTTCCCTCTTTTTAGTTTCCATGCTCACCGCTTCAGCAAAACCCTAAAATAATCCTCTTTTTTTCCCACCTCATTGATTTACAAAAAGTTTTCTGCCTCCGTTGTCTCAGAAAGACTGAAACCAAGAGCCACAAAGCGATTGTTTCTTTTGACCCTGAACAAAGAGCTTTCTGTTTGAATGATTGCTCCCAAACTCAAGTTTTTGCCAAACATCCATTTGCAGTTTTGGCTTTAAGCTCCTCTCCTACTGCGGGTCTAGAGCCTGGAGAGATAAACACCACAGCTGTCGACTTCTTTTTGCTAAGATTAAACCGACTTGGATTACATCGGCTTGGAAGACTAAATCATGGAGGAAATGAGTGAAAGAAGCAGAATTCTTACTTCATAAAACATCTGCAAGTCAATGGCTCTCCTGGTCTTTGAAAAGTTTTCTGATCTTTGTGTTTGACTAGACGGGACAAGATTTAGGCTAGGTTGACATCAGGGTTGCTAAAGCTCTCCTTGCTCATTTTGTTTACAGGAGCAAAAGCACTTCAAATTGTGCCTCTGGCAAGATGGTCGAGAAGAGAACTGACAGGTCTGTGGTTGCCATTGTTAACAGCTGCACTGTAGCCAAAGGAGTTAATTAATTAGAAATATTGCATCAAGTTATGAAAAAATACTTCACATCCAGGGACAGATTACCTTTGGCTGACATGACACATGACGAAATCAGTGTTATTCATTATTTTTGATACCAGGCTGATATAAACTATATTTTGTGCAGAGAAAAATGTGTAACATATTTCTGGGACTGATCGGGTTTTGTTTTTCTTTTGCTTAGTTTCTTTTGCACGCTGATAATATATACATGTTGCTTTTTGTATCAAAGATATGAAATGTTTGGTTTGTTTTTTCACTTTCTTGTTTTCACCTTAGTTATTCTCTGTTAATAATAGCATATTGAACATTCAAAAAATTATTATTAATTATTAAAAGCAAAAAGAAGTCCTCCATTGTAAAACGTAATTATTCTGAATCCATTTGAAAAGACGCTCTCATTTTTATTTGTTTTGAGAAAAACATCTGGTTTTACAAACAACAGAAGTCTTTAAGTGATGCAGTGATTATATTTTTAAGTAAAGCAAACTGAGGGGCCTTTCTCTCTGTGTGCGTCACAGCACTGACAAACATACACTTGTGGCTCAGAATACTTGTAGTGGTATAGACAATCGCTCCAGTGCTGCTCACAAGCTTCTCTTTAGAGCAACAACACACTAACTCGCTCTAAGTGAGTAAACTCGGGATGAAATAACAGTTAGTTGCAGTGTTGTGTGATAAAGTGGGCAGTCTGAGAAGTGTTATTGTCAGTTTTTAAAATGTAATGGACAATGGCTGACACAAAAGTCTGAGTAATAGCCTGACATAGATTGATTCCAGTGGCTCTTCAGGCTCGAGACTGCTATTAACCATTCTGTGAGCTGTTTGTCTGTCTCACTGTCCTCCAACCTGAACTCAAGAATGACCATAACTCCACTCCTTGGCCTTTAACCTTGCAATCTGGCAGCAGAAGAAAGTGCAACCTGCATGTGGCCTTTGATGTGTACTTCGTATATATCACTTGAAAATATGTGCAGGTATACACACACGCACACACTCGCACAGTTGCAAGGCAACTTACTCAAAAATAGAAGAAAAAGAGTTTCAGTACGCAGACATCATGTGATATTACATCAGTAAACTGCACAAGGCAGGGTTATGTTTACTGATCTAAGTTTGACACCGAAAGATCGTAAAAGGACCAGACAAAATATCTAATGTCTGGGATTCTGCTTTCTCTGTTGCTGAGCAGACTGTTTGTCTGTGTCCAAATACCACCATAGTTTCAGGCCTCACAGGGCACTCTGGTTTGTTGGCCGCTTCCCTTGAACTCTCATCAACAAGGTGGGGGCAGCCAGTGTGGAAAATCAAGTATGGTTGCGCCAAATATCAGGTTTGTAGTAGAGCTTAACTGCAGACCAGAGAGAAATGGACAATTTTCTGCAATTTCCCTGTCTCCCCTGTTTCCTCTCGCAGCTCTCATCTGTGTTGCATTGCATTTAGGATCTAAAAAGCTATATTGTCCTCCGTCAGGTGTTCATGGAGGCCAAAACAAAGATAACAGGTGAGTTTGTATTGGACTTACATGTGTTGGTTTGCTAGATACTAACACGGAAGTGTTGCATTTACAGCTGGTTAATTATGGATTTAAACACATGACAGAAAGGCTGAATCTCTATAATAAAAGCAGCTCTCCTGGAGAGCTCCTCCAACTGTTTCTGAGCTCACATGGTAGGCATTAACACATGTTGCAAAATTGAGTCTGCTCCTCCTAAAGGCAAACAAGTTTTATGATTAACTTTTAAAACAACTGATCAATGTTAAGGCTAAATGAATCAAGGAGCAGTAAAGCTGGAGCACAGGTGAAAGAAATAAAACGATATCAGTGATTTCCTGCGATGGAATGAGGTGTACTGTTATTCATAACCTCTTTAGAAACAAATGAGATTAATTTAGCTGGGACTTTCCTTACTTCTTGTATGGTGAGTATCTCCGCCATGAGGTACAATAACACTGCAACCGCAGAGTACCATCTCTAAGACAGCCCTGCTTTGCAGACTGAAACAAACATCTTTTTGTGCAAATGGCGGGGAGAGTCTGTCATGTGCCCGATATAATCTGTTTATGAAGTGGTAATACAGTGGCTTTTTGTGTTCTAATCAGCAGGGTCGGCCTCAGTAGTCTAGTCGCTCAGTGATGTTTTGTAAGGGAGAAGCTAAATTTATGTCTGCTGTGCGTTTTATATAAGGCTTATATAAGCTCTTACCCTTATCTGGTAATGTAAGATGTTTTATAGCTTCATGTTAATATGTTTACATATCATATAGACAGTTTATGACTTAAACATTTGGCTCAAAATCAATTTGTGAAAGTGCAGCACAGCTCCTCTTGAAGTGCATTGTTTTCTCCTCTTAAAAAATAGTGACAAATAATAGAAAAGCAATAGGGAAAATGATCAGTATTGAATCTCCTAGAGAAGGGCTACAAAAATATGTGCAGTGTGACATCCAGTGGACAGAGATTGTAACTTCATCAGTGTGTGTGTGTGTGTGTGTGTGTGTGTGTGTGTGCGTGTGTGTGCTCGTGTGTCTCACTGTTTTCCCAGAAAATGAAATACATGTGACCATACTGAACTGACATGTGTAGGATGATTTATTAATTCAGTCATCATACATAACAAGAAATATAGTCACCAAACCCTTTCCAGAGAAAACAAATACAGTAGCATCCTTTAAGGTGTTTAAAATAAAAGTAATAACATTTTGTGCTTGCTAAGAGTTAGATGGGAACATCAATTAAACTCTCAGGTCTGTACAGTAAAAGGTAAGCTACAGCCAGCAGCTGGAAATGTTAGCATGAAGACTTGAAACTCTAGAAACAAACCACAAACTGCACGGTTTGAAGAAATACTACAGTGTTTTAATTTGAGAGCTTTAGAGGTGCTTGTAGGCAAATTTTGTTTCCCTTTGACAGAGCCACGCTAGTTGTTTCCCCTTGTCTATGTGCTAAGATATTTACTGTACAAAGAATAGAGTGGTATTAATCTTCTCATATAACTCCATGGTACAGTCCCAAATCCCTGCATTTCCTTCCAGCTCACTGTGTTGAAACTCAGATCAGATTACAGTACATGAAATCAGGAAGTAAAGGTAAAAAAAAACAAAGTGCGAAAAAAACAAAAATGTACACAAAAATTATTTTAAAAAACAAATATGAATCCAAATTGAGTAAAAAAAAGTAATTATATTAAGAATCATAATAACTAATAAAAAATGGTGAAAAACAGTTACAAGAGCACAATGATGAATAATGAAAAAAGGTGTTTGTACAAAAATGCTAGAAATATCAGTGAAAAATGAGGAGAAGAATACAGTCAAGATAAGTAAAGGTCTATAGTAGTCATCGGAGTTTAGGTCTTCGTGATAAACATTCATATGTAGGCGATCCTCAAGACGATAACTCAAGCCTCTCGACAAGACAATCCAGATAAAAATACATATCTCAACATTATCTACAGTACCTTCATACATTCATATACTATGTATTTATATTTGTGATTCCACAATTTGTGAAACTTTTAGGACACAATGGGCTACTGGTTACTATCATAATAATGCAGAACCACATCACATTAGCTCTTTAGAATAATAAATATACATTTTAATGGAAAATGCCCTCCTGAGACTTGTAGGTTAAATGTTTAAATATTAATTTCACCCTCATTTTCAAAGCTATTTTCTGCCTTTCATCTTCTTCTTATTTCTTGTTTCTCTCAAATCCTTCCCTGTTAGTTAATGAGGACTCAAGCCATTCAAAGCTCTTTAAACATATCTGAAGCTGCTTGTTTGATTACCCTCCTGTGTGTTGTGTATTAACTGGCCTTCAGCTGGTTGTTGTCCCCAGACTCTGAGGCTCTGGCGATCTTCGGCCTGGCTGTACGGAGATGGGTGCTGCCCGATATCGACTGCCGCAGTGATGACATGCGACTGCGGAAACCCTCTCCAGAAAAAAAATAAAGCAGTGGATCAAAACATGAATTGGAAGCAGCCAGGCATAGCGTCACCACCACAGACTTCTGCATGGCAATCTTCTCTGAGCAGGTGTCATTCCGGGACAGGGAGCTCAGGTGGATGGTGCGTTGCACATGGTATGGCATGAAGCTGATTAGGAAGGTCAGCAGGACAATGACAATCATTCGGATGGCTCGGGTGCCCGCCCCCGGCTGCCGTCGGGCAGCAGGGGTACGGAACAGAAGGACACGGACTATGCCAGCGTAGCAGAGGAGGATGACCAGGAAGGGCAGGACAAAGCCAATCACCAGAGACAAATAGTTCAGTATGACTAGTTTCCGTACATCTCTCCCTCCTCCAGGAGGCTCAAAGCACTTGGTTTTATTTGTGCTGTGGTCAAAATGCTGGCCAGACATCAGGAAGGGTGAAGATGAAAGACACGTAAACACCCAGACACCGGCACACACAAGGCGAGCGCGGTTCTCTGTCACTAGCTGCATGTTCTGCACAGGGAAAACAATGGCCAAGAAACGTGTGACCGACATGACAACCATGAAGTAAATACTACAGTAGAGGTTTACATAGAGGGCGTAGGAGCTGATACGACAGAGGAAATCTCCCTGGTTCCACTGGCCCTTGTTTACATAGTAGAGAACACGCAGTGGCAGTGTCATGACACACAGCAGATCAGACACAGCTAGGTTGAGCATGTAGATTTGAAAGGGTGAGTGCTGGCGAGATGTTCTGAACAGCACCACCAGAGCCAAGCCATTCCCAACCAGGCCTAACACTGTGATGAGGGAGTAGGCTGTGGAGTAAACCTGGTTACGGAAGTCATCGATGGACGGACAGTCAGTCGAGTTGGTCTCTGAGATGTCAGTCACATTCATTTGATCCATTTGTGGTCGCAGCTGCAGAGGGTGACAGAAATGACACTGATGAAGATGTGTGCAAAGTAGAGCGTGTACATGACACAAACTGCTGGCAGGTCTACCCTCCCACCCCACAAAACAAAGAAAAAACCACCGCATATGCAAAACACATAGCCCTTCAGTGTTTGACTGTGATGTGGCAGATTGTTTCAGAGATTGCGTCTGCTGCTCTGCAGACTCTGGAGGAAACTCAGAAAGGAGATAGCATTGTAGACCATTATCCTGTCACATGACAAGGGTTCTGCTTTTTAAACAAGTCATTTCAGTTTCTGCTGTATAAGACGGTTTTTGAGCAATGCTGTTCATGATGAATTCAGGGCTGCAACCGACTCTGGGGAAATCACCTAAATGAACTACACTCTGATGATTTCTAGTATACTTAACACGAGAATACGGATGCCAAATAATATTTTTTTAGCATCCATATATCTGTACATGTGGTGATAAATATTTAAGTAACTTTAATTCTTCTTAGCATTCTTCTTACATTAATTGTCAACCTCAATGAAGAATACAAAGGCTATTAAATAATGTAAAATGCATCCAGTGATTTAGAATGTCATCCATGAATGTGCTTATCTGTTCGCTCTAATGCACCTTGTATTGAACAGTTTGTGTACCAACTATCATAGATGATCAAATCGATTAGATTATCACATAGATTATCAAATCCTGCCTTCCAGCATTCTCCATAAAATATTGCCTTCTGCACAAACTGTAAATGTTGACATTGCTCAAACACCGGATGGTCCGTTTTACATTATAGTTCCTTGCTTTAACTTTAACTATCTGTCAATTACTTCCTCTCAACAAAAGTTTAATACAAAAACTGATAAAATCAGACTTCAGAAGTGTTTCTTACCGCTGAATTCCTGTTTGGTGTCAGAGGGGTATAACCAGTTTGTTGATCTTCTCTCCTCGTTGGTGTGCCGTCTCCTCCGCCTCTCTACCTCGTCTGCCAGATGTCGCGGCAGTAGTGGGAGGACGCTGCACCAGGTGGCTGCCTTCTCAGACCCCCTGTTAGAAAGCTTTTTGAAGTAGGACTGGTCTCTCTCTTCTACTGTGCAGCGCAACAGCATAAAGCCCAATGACATCATCAGCCACACAGCCACGCATGTACGGTAATGGAAAGAAAAGGGTGCATTGAGACTGAAAGATTGTGCTACAGACATGCCTCAGTCCTGAACATAGTTCCTTTGTGTTTTTTCACCTACAGTTTCAAGTGAGTTGCAGAACAACCACCTACGTTACCTGTATCATCTCATATTTCGGTCTCATTTCGGTTCATTGGAATTGCACATTCTAATTAAATATACAAATGTTTAACCGGTTCTGCAATTACAGGACCTGTTCTACTGCATATTTATATTGGAATCTAAGACATACTTGGCAACAGTCTTGCACACTTGGATGTATATACAGGAAGACTTTAAATAAGTGAGCTGTGGAGTTTTGCAGGCACTGTTGATTCATTTTATTGAATGTGTACAATTTAAGACACAGTCTAGTTAAGCAAGCAAAGACATAAAAATATGCATGCGACAACCAAAGCGATCCATGATGACTAATGGCTTTTGTTTTTTCAAACTGCATTTCCTTCGCATGATGCTAATGAGTGTGATTTATAGTTAGTAAATGGAGTGCGGATACTACAGGGGAAATGGCACGCTCGTTTTTGCAGCTGAAAGGCCTATGCGGTGGAAGGGTAGGGTAATTCATCTGTAACTCATTTAGTGGTTAAATAAACAATCCGCCCCAATTACACTCATTACCTGTTTGTATCACCACTGTAACACCATTGACTCTACATGATCAGAGAATTATTACTCAATTAGCTTCATAGTGCATTAAGTGCAAGAAAGGGGAAGGGGCAGAAAGTTGCAGTAAGTTTTTGACCACCAGTCTGAGAGATGGTGAAAAGTGCATTTGTAGTTTCTGAGTGTTCCCATTTTAATTTCTAAGCAATGGGCCTGGCGGCACTTAATTGTTATTGATTACAAAGCGATTAAGGTCTAACTGTTGCCAAGAGTTACTCTCCGCAATCAGGGCGCCCAACAGTGCATCAGACATGTTTAGCAAAATGCAATCAAGGGACAAAAAAAAGTTATCTATCTGCATCTAAAGATGGTAGACAACAAATTGTGGCTGGGTTGAGTGCAGTTTCACGTGCTGCTGTGGTTGGTCTGTGGAACATAATTGTAGTGATATATAAAATCCAATAATGTGGGTGGGAAGTCGATACCATAAGTGCAACCTCTTGTGCATCCTCCAGTTTTTTTTGTTTGTGAGTGGATTTACTCTTTTCACTCTGGAGTTTACAGGAACTGGCCATAATGACTTGTTAGCTATGTTGTTTTTGATAAACTCCATCATTTCCAGGACATTTGCTACAACTTGGAAAAGTGGTAAAATATTTTTTAGTTAAGATGTAGAAAAAACATAATTCGAATATCTGCTGTGAAAAAGAACTGTTGGCAGTGTGTGGGTGGGAAGCCAGTGGAGGGCTCATGCCCTGCATTGATGACTCCTTCTGGTTGATTGGTTGGTTGTGAGGAGATGGGTACAGGTGTGACATGATAAATGGGGCTGAGTAGATGATTAGT
>JAPMOB010228162.1:0-11088 GCA_029875015.1 Lepomis gibbosus
CATGCACACTCCTTTTATGGGAACACACACCAACTCCAATTAAATTAACACAGACTCACCTAACCAACATCTTATCCACCTTCGTAGTACCGTTTAACTCTAGTGTAGGCAGTCAGAGTTTGTAAACCCTGAGTTTGCCTGATAACCCTGAGTTAACTCTCAGTAGGTTGAACTCCAGGCCAAATGTCTTGTGTTCTCTGTTAGCCCTGTGCCTTAGCTCCTAGTTCTGTGTCTTAGTGTTTACTTTTGGTCTGTGTACCTCTGTGTCATGTTGCCCATGTCTGCTCTGTGTTCTCTTTAATCCCAGCTGTCATAGTTGGTTGTAGTTATCAGTTTGTGTGTGTTTATTTATATTCCTCTGATCTGTAACCTGTGTTCTGACTGTTCCTCCAGTATCCCTCTGCCTGGCTGTCTCTCTTGTTGTGTACGAAATCAGTCACTACTCACTATATAGTGGACTACATAGTGAGCTCGCCATTTTGTAGTGCTGTCCGAATGTATAGTGATGATTATTATACCCTATATACTCCACTCAATGTATCCCAGAATGCATTTTGAAATCCGACGGCAATGACGTAAGTAACGGCACCGAAATAACGATCGGGGTAGTGTCCGAAAGTGTTGTTTTAATAACGCGAGTGAGCTCACTATATAGTGCTCTACATACAACTCCCTACAGAGGGGGTAGGGAGGAGTGACTGAGAGGTTAAGATGTTAACCATCGGTGTCACCAGGTCATTTTTTTTTTTTCGTCATGTCTCGACTGTAGCTCAACAACAGGAACAAAAACATTTTCCATATCAACAGCAATAATCTTCATGACGCAGCCTGTCTCACAGGTCTTTATAGAACGGAGGCTACTCGCAACAATGTTGCTACATTTTGTTTGAAGTTCACGTAACGTGACCCCCCCTCCCCCCACCATTACTTAGCCTGCCTGTATTTAGAGTGAGCATGAAAAGAGAGAGAGAGAGAGAGAAAGCACCAATAAAGCTAATTTGAGAGAGAGAGCGTGCATTGCACACAGCTTCAGTGGGCGACAGCTGAAAGGTCCCTAGTAAAATTGTAATCAAAACATTTAAATATAGACCTAAATGTTGTAAGTCGGTGTCTAGGAGAGAATAACATTCCTCTTGTTTAGATTACTGTAACTGTCTTTTTACATGTTTGAGCAAGAAGGAGCTTTACAGTCTCCAGGCCGTTCAGAACTCTGCTGAGAGGCTTTTAACTCACATTAACAAAAGAGCTCACATCACACCTGTTTTAGCAGCACTTCACTGGTTACCAGTCCACTATAGAATTCAATTTAAAATCCTAGTCCTTACTTTTAGAGCCCTGCATGGTCCTCCCTACATAGCTGAGTTAATACAGCTTCATACTCCAACCTGTAGTCTGAGGTCATCGGATCAGAGGCTGTTAGTGCTTCCCCACACTCATTTTAAAACCAGGGGGGATTGATCCTTTCAATCAGCGGCACCTAGGCTGTGGAATGCTTTGCCTCCCTTTGTACATTCAGTTTTCTTGTGCGTTATATTTTACTATGTTGTATTGTTTTACATTTTATTGTGAAGCGCTTTGTCTGTGAAAGGTGCTATAGAAATAAACTCCCTCTGAAGCGGCCGTGCGCCGCACTTTTTCAGAGATGCTGAAGTTTACATTTGTGTGTATTTGTGCTGATATTTCTGTCTGATCACAAGTGTTTTCAAATTCGGGTTTTCCACAGTGTAAAGGGGGAAAGCTACCATGTCAGCAGAGCAGTAACACAAGGTAATGCACAGCAGAGGGGCAGGTTATCACTGAGACTCAAAAGACTTTACTCCTTCAGACATGCCTGCATGGATGTAGACTCAGCAGGGATTAAATTAAATGAAAAACAGGAGAAACATATCTGACAGCAATACAGAATGCCTGAGAGCTGCACTGCATTATATTACACTATATATTTTATTTTTTGAATTGTGACCTGAATTTTGTTTCCTTTTATATAAATGAAGACATTTCTTCTATACATTGGTGCAGAAAAAATCCCCAGAATGCAGGAAATTACATGTTTAAAGCCCAAATCTTTCAGGGGGGAGACCCCCTGACCCCCTAAATTAATATTAGCAGTGTAAATTATGATAAGTAGTAATTATAAACTCATAATAAATGTATTTATATGACTGGCAATCTGTCTAGGGTGTACTCCGCCTTTTGTTCCAATGTCATCTGGGATTGGCTTAATGATGAATGGATGTATTTATGACCTGATATTTAATAAATAAGTGGGGAAACATTTCTGGGCTGGGCTAAGCCCCCAATGTTTCAAGAGAAAAAGTCATTGGCAACACTGAAACCTGGGCCTTTATATAATCTATTTACATTTTCTTCAGAAATTCGGAAATTGAATCTCACAGAACTATATTCAAATCACATCCAAAAGTTTAATGAACAATAATTTGGGTTGCTCAGAATTGTTCACCTAAGTCTTTGGCAATCAGGAGGAAAAAAATTAACTGTCCAACCAACACATAAAAAAACGACATAAATTTTTGTGAACGGCACAATTCAAAAGCGAGTTTTGACGCGATGTTGCGCAAGCCTATCAGCGGTGAGATTGTCAAAATGTCACCGGCGGCTTCGGAGCGTTGTTTGGAGAGGACCAGGTGAGCGGTGTAATGACAATCCACTGGCCAACAGGGAGGTGCTAAAGAACGGGGAAGTGGACGCTTTCAGACAAATAATCACCCATAGTCGGTCTGGATTCTGCTCTGACAACTACGCTGTTTACCCACAGCAGGAGCTCAGAGATTACTGTCTTTATTAAATTAGCTTTTTGATTCAGTTTTTGGAATTACAACTTGATTTATCTTCCCTCGTGCTTCTCGGCAGCTAGCTTCCGTGCACATCCGATTCCACTGTTGTTGTTAGCGTCGGATGGCACTGGAGTTCTGCTGGACTATACTACTACATATTTATATAATAAACGGACACAGCTGGACATTAATGGAGAAAAGAAAGTGAAAAAGTTGAACTACCTGGTGAGTTCAGAAAATGTCTGTAATTTCATTCCAGCTGTTGTTGTACTTTACTGTGTCCAAGTTAGCATAGCATAGCCCTGATCGATCCGAACTCCATCAGAAAACAAACATTTTAGAAGTTGTTGTCCTGCTGACAGACCTGACAAAGCATGAATCCATATGTCTAACAAAACGGCATCATATTGTAGTTATTTCGGCATCAGTTTGATCCGTTTATTGCAATTAAATCACAGCAGAGGGTTTACTCTGGGTTCATACAGCTGTAGTATCCGCAGGCTGTGTTTATTCGCTTAAAACGCATTGTGTATGGACACTCAAAATGTCCAGCAGTCAAACTCACGCGAGTAAAGCGATGCGAATATTAAATTCGCTTTCGGGGCGAACGCACCTTTTATAAATAGTACTTTGCACAAAAGCACAGCTGATCATGTCAGCTGATTGCTGTGTTCTGAGTTGAAGAGCGCCTCTGCTGGACAAACTATGCAATGACAACACTCATAGCAGGATTGATCCGTCTTCTGTTTCTGCGTTTCTTTTTTACTTGTCATTTATCGGCTGTTAAAAACATAGCTACTGCTTTATCTGCAATTAACTTATATCGGCCGATAATATCGACTTACCGGGTTATAGGTCAGGCTCTAATTTTAAATGTGTGAACTAATCCTCATGCATTTCTGCTGAATGAACACATCCTGCAACCTTTAGCAACCAAATTGGGATAATCAATAAAAAGTAAAGTTTGCTTGTTATTCTATAGACATGGACTTTAATAAAAGATAACAGGGTTGTAGGTGGCCCATTTCCTTATTCTCTGCTGAGGGAGAGTGGTCTGTCATGTTATACTTCATATTATCAGTAGCTGACATGCTGGTAACAGGGACAACCCACAGAGCTTATTATGTGTCATTTGCTTCAGTGTTGTTACATAATTTATTAAGTTTAATAAAATATGTCCACTGAAAACTGTCAGTTGACATCAGTTAATCGTTCCAGCCTCTTCAGTTTCTCCCTGTTTCTACCACCTAGAAAGTCTGCTTTTGTCTCTTACATTTACTGCTGATGTTTTAGTTCATTTTTTTTTCTGTTGCTGCACCAGAAAAAAAAGATGTTTGATCTCCACAGTTATCTTTTCACATGTTAAAATTTGGTTTGTCAAATGTGAGTAAACTTCCATGAAGCTGAAACCCACAGTACATCCAACCCAATTTTGTGGCTCACAACACTTGTTGTTTCCCTCCTTTGGATCCTAAATAGATTTTTAAAAATATGTATTTTCAAGGCATTTGATTGACTAGTCTCAGAAGTAGATTCTTGTTTCAATGACATTACATGCCTCACTGTAAGATCTGCAATGGCTGCTTTGGATTAATCTAGCATCTCTGAATGTATTCAACAAAATACCACACAATTTGATTCACATCCTTGGCTATAATCCTGAAGATTTTCAGTGTACTAAACACTATTTTTCAAACATATACTGTATATACTGCTGTTGTGTTGTAACTGCCATTGTTAGTGGAGTTTTCACAGATGACACATGAGATAAACACAAACCATCAGTAATGATAAAATTATAGGTTAACACTTGCACCTACAGATATACAGATACAGATCTATAAAGCTCTCCCAACATTTGGGCCATGTACCTTTAGCCTTTTAGCATTAGCATCATATCTATCATAAGCACATCTGAGACCCTTTTTCATCTATATAGAATTATTATATTATTATAGTATAATATTATCTTATTATCATATATTATATGCATATTTGCTGTGTTAGAGTGTAAAGCTTGACTGGTGTTGCAGGACAGAACTAAATGTAGGGTCAATTGTGTACCCACCCAGTTTTGTTATAACAGATAAATAACGGCAAGACATTTAAAGAAGGAGAACAGAACTGAAACCACCTATAATATCATGTAATACAAAAGTGTTTTCTTTATCTAGCTTTGGGTGGACAAAATATCCGAAGCACCCATGGGATAATACAATTCAACATAACACAGCTAAGCTTTTCATTACAAATCTGTGGAAGTGGATTAGGGCCATGTGAAAAATTTTTTGAGTTCTGAGTTTAAAGTCAGAATTCTGAGATTAAAGTCAGAATTCGGAGAAAAAAGTCAGAATTCTAAGTTTAAAGTCAGAATTTTGATTTTGTTCTCAGAAGATTTAAACTCAGAATTCTGACTTTAATCTCAGAATTCTGACTTTAAACTCAGGATTCTGACTTTAATCTCAGAATTCTGACTTTAAACTCAGGATTCTGACTTTAATCTCAGAATTCTGACTTTTTTCTCAGAATTCTGACTTTAAACTCAGAATTCTAACTTTAAACTCAGAATTCTGACTTTAATATCAGAAATCCTCTTCCGCAAAAATCACCATGATGTAACCATGCAGACAGAACTTAAACCTGCATTCGGCCAGCAGGGGTGAGTCCGCTGATTGCAAAAGAAGTGCAGTTCCATTAGAAATAATGGTAACATGTTGCTACTTCTCAGCTGATTTTCAGATAGATGTGATTTGTATCTGCTGCTTTGTCTACATTATTTTATTGAATGGCGGTCAGCAGGAGAGAGAGCACATCATGTTTGAGTCCGTTAGTATGTTTTGTTTTAAAAGTAAATTGTTTTATTAACATTTTTATTTTTTATAATTTTAACTGTGATTACATTTACTTCACTTTTTTGATATGCATTTAATAACCGATTAAACATGTTAACAGTATAACATTACTTAAGTCTTTGCTTTTGCTGTAACACTGATAAATAACTTTTAGAAGGAGGGCCAGTAAAAATTGAATTTGTAAGTTTCAAATCAACTGGCCCGGTGGGACCAGTTGCAAAAAAGTTTAACGTTGAGCTCTGCCATGGTTCCAATTTTACAAAATCCACCAACTTGGTTGGTAATCCTAGAATATACGAGCAGGATACAGTTGAACAGTAAGTAACCTGTGATTTCAATCCTTTGAACCTTCAGCACCTGGAAACATGGTTTAAAGGTGTTGCATGATCCACTAAGAGTTCAGTGAGTGTTCAGCGAGCAGTGCTGGACTTCCAAAATGTAAAACATTATACATTACTATTTACTGTCATTTGAGAGTAATTACTTATATTTCAATATTACTGTGTCTCTGAATTGTAATGCTTTACACTACTTTTGCATTACTTGAGTTAATTTCACTGCTATTTAAAGGACAAATGACAAATTATTCTGATAGTAAGATGTGCTGCAGGTAGGTTCTACTGATGTGATATAGTTATATTGTTATATCTGCGGATCGGTTAAGTCTTTGTTATAAAATAACCTTCTAATTAATAGCGTGGGGAGTGTTGTGTGCATTTATGTAGGCAGTACATATAGAAACATGTACATGAGGTTCATATAGGAATCTATTTACCCATGATCCATCAGGGGAGCTGCCATCTTGTTAAGAGGAGCCGAGCCTGTTACAATCTCAGTAGCACATGTTACTGAGATTGTAACAGGTATAATATTATTACCTTTTTTTGTTGTAATGCGTTATATTACTGCGTTACAGCAAAAAGCAATACACTGCTGTAATTGCGTTACTTTGGTAACGTGCTACTCCCAACACTGTCAGCGAGGATGCTGCATCCTTAACAGCAAGTGCAAATGTGAGGGAGAATTTTCCATCCTGGGATCTCGGATCAGATCTGAGAATGCTCCAGTTAGAAAGGAGCTTCAGGGCACGACTCTACCAGCCTTGATGGATTGGTCTAAATACTGAAGCACTTCCTGCGTGCAGTTGGTGATGAGGTTATCTGCACGCACAGTACAATTTGAATGTGCTTGCTTGTGTCACCATGTGATATGAATATTAGTACTGACCTTGATACTACAGAGCTGCATCAGCATAATGACCAGTCAACCCAAAGCACACCAAAACCTGAGGGAAGTGGGAGGAGAAGGGTGGGGAGTTACAAACCAAACCAAACCACAGAAACAAAAGGCAGTGAATGTAGCAGGTGAAAGTCAAGTATGGCATTTGTGTGCACTTATGTAAACAAGATGCATCATCGTACTTTCACACTTGATCTTTCTCAGACATGAACATTTGAGAAGGAGCAGAAGCACAGATGGACAGACAAGAGGAAACATGGAGACGAAGACACAGAAGCATGGAGAACAGAGATACAGCAAAGGAGAGACATAACATCAGAACATCTGATGATGTTCTACGCGGCAACAAAAACATCTACAATGTGCATCTGTGGATGGTCACATTGTTTGCATTGCTGCAGTGGAGAGGCAAGCCTGTAGAGGAAGAAAATATTAACAGGAATGGGGAAAAATTATATATTATAAAGTACACATTAGGAAGGATATGATGCAATCAGGGTTGGGCCAGATGACAGTACAGTGTAAACCGTGTGATGGTAGGAAAGTGTCCATCTGTAGAAATTTGGCACTACAGTTTCACTACAGTTTGTTCAAATACCCTCAATTTAGGTTTTGCTTGTTCCCCTTGTTCTTGTCTGTTAGTTCATGTTATCAAGTCAAACCCCACTTTTAAAACTACTTGTGGTCTGCATTTTTCTGCACAACTTCAATCTAATAGGGTTCTTTGTCATGTTAAAACCATCAAGTTCTGAAGCACTGTAATGACCATAATTAAATGTGCTCCTTCGAAAGGCTCAATTAGAGCTGGTGCCTAAACACTTATTTTCTATCTAGTACAAAATCTACATGGATCAACAATATATCCTTTTTGAAAGAGACAGATTACATAAAAATATATATATATAAATTTTTCAACGACTTTTCAAAACTCACTTGCATTTTATAAGGATCCCTTTAAACTGGTTATTAGACACCAAGGTATATGGCAATCTTCTGAGGTCACCAAACTACATACACTACCAATTAAAATGATGACAAAACTAAGAAGAGGGAGATTATGTGCAACCACCTGTGTTGATGGAGCGTGACTGTGGGCTTGAAAAGACAGTGTATATTAGTTGAGAAAAAAATGACAAAACAGCAGTCAATGAAAACCAAATTCACCCCATCTATGAAGTTTAACAGGCATCTTTTACTCTGTAGTTTCTGTTGTGTTGGGGTATAAAATAAAGTGCTGGGTGTATTGTAGAAAACTGACTTAAGAACAATTATCCCCCAAAGCTTCCATAACCAAAGCAGAGCCTGAACTGTACCTTAGTTCCTATCATTTTAACAAACCTCTTAAAATGATTGGAATGTCAGGTCCTTTCGCTATGTGCACACAACTGCTGCTATGTTAAAGTTCATAATATGATACACAGTTGGAAAGCTAAAATCATTGTGATTCCACCATGCACCATGCATAATATTTCATTATAACTGTAATAACTCCAGTTTGGATCTAAAGAGCTAAAATATCTCGACTGACACCTGATTAAACCCAATAAGACCTTAGACCTACATCCTGTCCACAGCCAACGAGAGCCCAAGCTGTAAGGAAGTATCAGCACCTATTATTTCGTGGGCAGGCCTAGACAATTGTAACCAATTGTGCGGATGACTGGCAATTTGTGCAGCCAATATAATTCTGAAAATAACAATATCTGTCTTCAACTAGGAAGATCACAACCTACAGGCAAAAATACATCTGCGTAAAGTTATGTGATACTTTTGAAAAAGAAAAACGCTTAGACATCCTTGGAAATCCTGTTTAAAATATTAATCATCTGTGGTATTGCTATAAAACTTTAACTTTGACTAGTTAAGGCTTTCTGCTAATAAGTCCGTGTTCTTGTTTACAGTAAAATTCTTTACAGAAACAGTACTTTTACTTTAATATTCTGCAGACAGCTTAGCTTGAATGCTGTAGGCTTTAACAAAGCATAGGAGGTGGTGGTCTAAATCAGTTTATTTCTATCTAATCAGTTTTATACAGTGAACTGAGAAAGTTAGCGCTCCCTCAAACACAGCTTTAATGTCAGGGAATATCGACTCCATTCTGACTTCTGTCTGCAAAAAAACCCACAACAAACCCACAACTCTTTTCTTGGTGTTTTCAAGAACTATTAAATTCACATTTCCCTGATGTCTGTCATTTCTGTCCATTCTGTATTTTGACCAGAACAAAGAAATATGATCACATCACCCCTGTTTCAGCTTCATTACACTGGCTCACAGTATGTTTTTACACTTTAAAATGTTATTGATTACTTTTAAGCTCTTCACAGAGTCAGTGAACTCTGAAAGCCCTTCTCTTACTGGGGAGCCTTTTCTGATTTGACTTTATTTTAATTATTCATTTATTTTTCTTTTGACTGTATGTGATTTTACTGTGTATCTTGGCATCTGTTTATGGGTTTTGCTCTTGTGAAAGCACTTAGCAACATGGTCTTTTATAAATAGAGATTGCTATATTATTATATTTATTATATACAAAATAGCTCTTCAACCATCTCGTGACAGACTCCAGCAGTGGAGTTGAAATGTGTACACACAATGGTGTTCACAATGCGACACACTTATGCAAATACTTAAGAGCACAGGCACAAAAAAAACTATACAAACTCATGTTTCACAGTCATGCTCAAATCCCCACAGTCCTCATTAGTGTAGTAATGTCAGTATGATGGGCCTGAGTAACTACATTAGAAGACATGCATAGTAATATCCCCAGCTGTCCTTTCTATTGCTCCGACACAATTAACCACCATAACAGTGTTCAGCACGACGTGATTATTAATTGAGCACACATGTAGAGCACGCAGAAAAGGAGAGACTGGGAATACCTGCTGGAAATGAAATGATCCAGTGCCATGGCTAATGATCTCCTGCCCACCCTGCAGCATGTTGCTCAGCTCAGGATGGGTAACCATCGCTACGATCTAATCCTTTATGTCAACCCTTGGCTCTGCGGTTGCTCTACTTTCCACTTCAGTGAAAGCTAATATGCACTTTATGTGCCGACGTGTTTCATGAAAAAGCTACTGAATAGGGATAGTTATTACAGATTGACATATTGTACTGCTCAGACCCCAACAGCCAATGGTGGCTCTTAACCTGAACTGATTCTCCTGAGATGGTTGGATCATATATATAAATATATTTATTTATTTATTTAAATATAACTACTAACTTTCAAATTAGTTCAGTTGAAGTTAACAGATTATTTTTAATGAATAAGAGACAGCAGCAAAGGTCGTTGCCTGTGTAAGACCTCAAAAGGCCAGATCAGTCTCTGTCTATTGATAAACTGCAGGATTAACTTCAAGACACTTCAACTCTGATAGCCGACGGGTGTGCGAGTGTGTGGGACGAGAATGACCACAACAGTTTCACGGTATCGCGCCCATTAGTAAACAGAAGTCGTTGCCATGGTTACCACCCATAGTGCACCCGGCGTTGACTTGCAGAACGCTTGTCTGCCAGTCTGTTGATGTGGATCCAAGCCTTCTGAAAAGGCCTTTACATGTAAAACCCTGTCACAACCATACACAAGAAATTAATATATAAAGTGCTAAAACCTTTAACATAAGGCTCATACAGAGTAGTCTCTCCCAGCTTTTTAAATAACATCTAGTGCTGGGCAACGATAGGTCAATAATTTCATGATTAATTGCGATTAATTGCATTGTGTGCAAAATTGAATAATGAATTCTAAAGTAGTGTATTGTACACTTTTAATTTAATATAAGTGCAATAATAATTTTTCTTTTAAATCTCAACTTAAACATTAATTTAATAAAATAACACATTAAACCAAACGCATGTTCGCTGCTGCCAGGGCATTACCTTTTATCTAGCCCACCCTTGCTCAACCGGGGCCGTACCGCCCCCCAGGGGACGTTCCGAGGACGATGGGGGGCGGTGGAAGCAATATTTTAAAAAGGGTGGCGCTGAGCTGCTTTTGGGGGGCGTTTGTTGGTTGGAAATTCTAAGGTGAGTTTACAGTTAAGATTCACAACAATACGATATTTAAACTTTAAACTACTTGCAAAAAATTGTGGTCTGCAGCATTAAAACCTGCCAGTTTAGTCCACTGCGACTGGATGAGACTGTGCATTTTTTCTCCATCAGCTACTTGTGGTGCAGCTTCGTGCTGCCTT
>JAPMOB010228163.1:0-14103 GCA_029875015.1 Lepomis gibbosus
ATATATATATGTGCACAAGAAGGCCAGATGTGATAGGATGGTCAGCCGTGCAATTGGGACAGAAAGTTCTCTTTTTCATTTTCTGTGGGACTTGGGAGACTCAGGAGAAGAAAGAACTCACAGCTTCTTCCACATGCAGATGTAAAATAATAGTAATGGTAGTGGTAATAATACATGTCAATGGCAGTGAGTAAGAGAAATAATAATGATAGCAATTATAATGAGAATAACAATAGGATTAATAATAATAATTGTAGCAGCGGCTGTCGAGCAGGAACACGGGGGCAGTAGGCGGCCCGCAACCACACGTCCAGATTCTGCAGCTCCGGAGGCAGAAACACCTGCAGGAAGCTGCAGAAGGAGAGAGGAGAGAGACCCTGAATCCATTTTTATAATGTCTCAATCAATCATGGATGTGTCAGGTTATCTCTGGACTTTTCACTCAGGAGACCGACGTTCCAGTTCCAAAGGAAAGTCAAAGTTTTAAGTTAAAAAAATGTCTTAGGTGACTCACATATTGTGTTTATCACAAGCTTTTCCTAAACATAGCCAGGTAGTTTGGTTGCCTGAACAAACTACAACCATTTCACAATTGTTAACACGTATTAAACACCATGTGACTTAGGTTGCATGACTTACACAACATACTTGAGGTCGAGTGCGCCTGTCAGTGGAGCGATCCTTGCCAACGCTCCTACATGTCGTTTTTGGGAACACTTGTATATGATGCTCTTAGACAGTTGGGCTGTTGTTTAGGTATGAGGGCGTGTTGGACACTCACTGAAACTTTGAGGAGCCCAGAATTGACTAAATGTTTTTGCGTAGCTGCAGCTGAGAGGTGTAGTTCACTGAGCGGTTTCACACTAAACAGGAACTTATCATGGTGATAGGAACTGATAAACTTTCTGTGTGGGGCAACTGTGGCTTACAGGTTAAGAGGGTTGCCTGCTAGTCAGAAAGTCGTTCCAATTCCCGGCTCCTCCAGCCCACATGTTGAAGTGTCTTTGGGCAAAATGCTAAACCCCAAATGGCTCCCGATGGCTGTGCCATCAGTGTGTGAATGATTCATTTCTTTCTGACGAGCAGTTGGCACCTTGCATGGCAGCCGCTGCCGTCAGTGTGTGAATGTGACAAGTAGTGAAAAGGTGCTTTGCAGTGCAGTCCATTTACCGTATGTGTAATTCATGGCACAATTCAAACAGGTTCAAAAAGAAAAAGATTGTCTCTCACCGGCAGCTACTGTACAGGGGAGCCTCTCTGGAACATCAGCAGCTACCAACAGCTGTGGGTGGTTTCAACACACTGACCCAGGGAAGAAGATTTGGCCTGGAAGAAGAAGTGGTGGTGTCATATTAGAGGACGATAAGCATGAGGAACAGATGACTCTGGTAGCACAACTGATATAATTCATATTAAAGTGTTGGGTCTTATTTTTTGGAGGCATTGCTTTAATTTTTATCAGCTAGCTGACAGTTGTTGCTGTACAGATTTAAAGGACCTTTAAGGCAAATTTGTAATTTGTGATATTGTTCTATATAAGTAAGATTGACTTGACTTGACAGAGAAGCAG
Organism: Lepomis gibbosus; assembly: GCA_029875015.1. NCBI lineage: Eukaryota > Metazoa > Chordata > Actinopteri > Centrarchiformes > Centrarchidae > Lepomis > Lepomis gibbosus. The sequence goes on from JAPMOB010228163.1 coordinate 1,571, forward strand.
TTATGTAAAACATTTTAACACTTCTTCTACCGCTGTTGGAGTTTAAAGGGAGATGCTGCAGTGTGTGTTTAACAGGCTCCTGTGTGTGTGTGTCTACATACAGCATCCATCCCTTATCACACAACCCATGAATAAATTAATACATAAGGTTTTCGAGCGGGAGCTCCAGTCTGGGAGTTCTAGATCCTCACTGAGACACCAGGGTCGTCTCTGTTTTGTTTTCCAGTCTAACCATCTCAGCTTCCCGGTCGATGAGCAGTTGACCCGGCGGCGTCTTCATCTCCGCGGTGACTGTGTGCTCCTGGATCGGGGAAGCTGCCCATGGCTGACCTAAATCTTTGATGGCACCCCAAGGCCCCAGTAAGCAGAGCCAATAACCAAGAGACGCCATTTGCTGCTCAGCTCCAGCAGCCGTTGCGGGCGATTCGTCCATATGTATGAATGTGTTTATGACACTGCTGAATTATTGGGTGGGTTGTTTTCTTTCCTTGAAATGTGAATTTATACGTGCGGAGTGTCGGTCCGCTTCAGTGCATCTGGTTGTTATTATGAAATCTGAGCAGCCTGAAGGCAGCACGATGGTGTGTTTGCAGACACCAGAGTTTTTACACCAAATATGATGAAATTAAGAAGCAATTTTTTTTTTGTTGCAGAAATCAGGCAGGAAGATTTCAGCCGACAGGTTGCACAAACAGAAGAAGCTGAAAGATGCTTTTTTTTAAAATAACTGTGATGTATTGAGACGACAACTTCAGTTTATATTAGAGCCGGGCAACAATTAAAATTTTGAAACGCAAAAATCTAAAGTGGTGTACTCTAATTTAAATGTACTGCTATATACACAAAGTGCAATAAAATGTAGTTTGCAAACACTTTTCCCAGCAGTATTCCCTTTACACAGCAGCATTAAAATATTTTTTTGTAAATCTCAACTTAAACATTAATGTAATTAAATCAAATATTAAACCAAAGCTATTTGCCAGGGAGTCCAGAGCCACGATCAGAACTGAGCAGCAGGTTAACATGTATAAATCTGTTTTCTTTCCTTTTTTAATGTTTTCATCAGTAGGAACATTTTTCTTTTATCAGGGAGCAGCAGAAACAGTCTGTGTTCAGTAGCAAGATGCACGGATCGATTCTAAAGCACTGATATTTCTGATAGCAGAGTTTGCTGCTCTGGGATCGATACATATAATATATCATATAAAAGGATCGATATCTAAACTCAGTCATTTGGAGTGAGTGTGCGTTTAATCATAAGTATCTTACTGTCACCACGATGGTCTACTTATACTCGGTTGATAGGAACTACTTTTCCTTCCGCCCGTCAAAGTCGTGCTTGCGCTACGGCTCTGTGACGGAGCTTCTCTGACGTGAGCCTCTGCAGCTCTTTACATGTCCCCCGACTGAATACTGACTGGCTGACTGAAGGCCGTCACGTCTGGCTCTGTTTTAGCTGGGAAGGTAATAATGACGCTGTGTGTGCAAAGACAGTGAAAAACTTTGGCAACACCGCAAACTTCGCTAAACATCTGAGATTAAGTCACAATAATATGCTGATGTCATGAAGCGGCTGTTCTGAGCAGGATATTTTCATTATAATTAAAGAATATGACAGCTGCATAATGACAAGACATCAAACTACAATTATTTTGAATTGGTGAGGCCACAGCCTTTATTTCTCTCAGAAATGCAGAAACGGGAGAGGGAGGTCACATTAAACTAGAAATAAAATACGTAAAAAGTATCGGCAACACCAGCCTGGGTTTTACTTGGAATTGGATCAGATAGGAATTACGTGGTATTGCACATCACTAGTTAAACGCACGCCCGCTGAATTGTCTTGAACTTTCTGTACGCGAGTCATTGACGGAGAGACTAAACCTGGCTGTTTGTGACTTACCTGTCAGGTAAAGTTATGTAGCCTGTAATTTTAACTCACGTTAAACAGGCTACAGCTGTGAAGCGCACAGAAGCCGTAGCCACGGTTACTCTCCACAGAGCGTCTCCCGTTCCCCTGCGGAGCACAGAGCGACCCCGCTGGGCCAAGAGACTACGATTTTAGGACCGACACCTCCCCCGACACTAACCAGCATGCAGCTCTCCACTTCGCTGTGGCGTTTGATCGCTTCGCGTGCTTTTGTTTATCTGCTTCTCCCACACGTCTGCATCCAGCATCGTCTGCAGACGCCTCCCGCCACTGCTTGTTTGGGTGGCTGACTTGCAGGGTGATCAACTAGTTTTTGAATTTTATTTTAAATAAATAACAGAACCATCACCGGGGACAGGGTGACATTCCCACTTCTTTAAAAATCAAATCCGCCTTTTGATTACTTCACTAAATAAATTTTTTTTTTTAAATGTCATCTTATTGGCCTGCAGCTAAAATCCAGTTTGGAGAAGAGAGAAGCTGATCGACATCTTGGTAACACTGAGTCACCTTAAATCACAGAACTTAATCTTAAACCTGCATTTTGTTATTTTTTGACCTATCATGACCTTTGAAGCTGATATGGTGAACAGTTGCTTATTTACATGACCAGCGGTTACAGAGCAACATTATCATTTGTTTGGAGTCGTGTTTGTGTCGCCTGATGAATGTAAGTCCAGTATAAACTCTCTTTTAGCTCTGCTTTTTGTAAAACTGCTAAATCAGCTCATCTTTAACTACTTAAGGAAATCAACGCTTTGACAGTGCTGAGAATAAACCAAAACCATAAAGTTGTAGAACGGGCAGGTCAACAGTAAGCTCGCGATTAAACACCACAAAAAGGGAGATGCACATTCAGCCGATGACTCAGTTTTATGAGGACCCCCTTTAACATTGGCCTGAGGTTTATCTGCTTTAAGTAACTGCAGTGAGGGACTTTTTGAAATCTCACCGGGAAAAACAGACTCCGGCTACGGCACGTTACGGCTGCGCCTCGGTTTTGAAAGTCCACCAGAAGAGTCTCAGAGGCGTTTCAGCAGTGGCGCGTGCAGCCTGCCCCACATTATTCACTTGTTATTCATTTGTCATTTCCGTGCTTCTACTACCTTCTCCACAGCTCTCTGTGACCCCGTTTTGTTCCGTCAGGCTGCATCTCCCTCAAGGAGCTTTGTACCTGCTGGGTTTTGCTGACATGTTTAAATTTAGTTGATTTGGTAATTACTGTTGGCATTTTGTGCTTCTGCTGTGATTAGGTAGGCTACGTAATTAAATGATTTCCCTTTGTGTCTGTTTTAACCGTGTTTACTGTTGTTTTACGATCGGGAGTCTGAGATTCTCTGTGCCGTCAAAAATATAACTGCTACCTATTCTCTGCAGAGTGGAGAGCCGTTCAAGGCCGATTTATTCCCCTGCGTAGGGTCTACGTGCGCACCTACGGCGTAGACTACGCACGTAGCCATGCATTTAAACTTGTGTGTAGGTGTGTCCGTCATTCTGCGATTACACCCCCAAACGCTAGTCAGCAGTAGCGCTGCAGCGTCCACCGTGTTGACTTTTGCCAGCCGAGCAGGCTAACTTCCTGTTTAGCGGACGCTAACGTAAATAGGGGTGAAATTGTAAACGTGCGGCTGGTGTCGCCTTTTCAAATGTTACCGAGCGAATGGATCACAGTCTGATAGTGAAACGAGTCATTATATTGATTCACTGTGTCACAGCCGCCGTTTTGGCTGCTAGTAAAAGTTTCTTCAAACCGCTGGGTTACCTCCGCTCGGCTCGGAGGCATTGTGAAGCTACCCAGCCGACCAATCACAGAGCTTACGGTCCGCGTCGACTCGAGGTGCAGTTACATTTTTGAGGAGGTGCACGTCAGGCGACGGCGTAGCCTCTGCGTAGCCCCGTAGCCTACGCCGTAGATTTGACGCAGAAGTATAAATTACGCTTTATGGGACGCGCTGCGGCTGCGTCTGGCGGACTCACGATCACGGACTATAATAGCCGTGATTAGCTCCAGCAACCACGGCGCAGCCGCAAAGTGCCGCAGCCGGAGTCAGTGGATTTTAGCCGTCAGGCAACATAGGTTGTTGTTGAGCCTGAAAGAAGAAGCCTGCAGGCAAAACCCAGGGCACCAAAACTTGCTCCCACCTCAGTACTCCCAAATCCTTTGCATGTTTTTCTTGTAAAAAAGCATTTGATCAACGTTTGTGCTTGCAGTCAGTATTCTTCTCATAAGATGCTGTAATTGGAAATCAAAGTGCAGAACAGTTAAGACGCAGAAACGTTATCCTCAAACAGGATCAGGTCTCAAGTTAACTGAATGTGATTTTAAGGTGAAGCACAAAGCAACTATTTCCATTGTTTTCTCACACGTGTTATGAAAAGCAAAACAACAACAAGGTCATTCAAAGTGCTTTACATAAAACAGAAAAGGAAAATTTAAAAAAGTTAAACAGAAAATAAGGTCTCACCTTTTGTTTGTTTTACTCCCCACCCTATCCCCCTTTTTTAGGAGCAGCAGACGTCATAATTATTGGCTGATTGATAGAAATAAAATGTTTTGTATAAAGAACTTCTGACTTCATTCTGTCAGCCTCAATGTTCAACAGGACAGTTCAACCTGCTGCTACCAGAAAAGTTTAATCAAAAATCTGTGTACACCTCACCGAAGTTGAAAATAGACTCAAAATGACTTTTTTTTCAGGACAAATCGTGTTTTCAAGGACATTATGTTCGAATTTGTAATTTAAAAGGATTCTTCCATGATTGGAAATCTGGTTCAGAGCTTTGACTGTAAAAGGTTGGTAGCATAAAAAGTAAAAGTGCAGACTATAAAGAGATTAACTTTCCTGAATTTAAGGAGAAAGAACCAGATGACGAGACTGAAGACCTTACAAATGTGAAATAATTTAATGACATTTAACACCTTGTGTTTGAGAAATTCAATTTATCTGCAGACATGCTGTCAGAGAGACGGACAGAAAAGTGTCCAAAAAGAGTGAAATATTAGGAGAAGAGAGGCGAAGAGAGGTGCTTTGTTTTGTCTCATTATTCGTAGGCGTATCAGCTTCCTAACACGGCGGATCCGCGCTGCCAAGCCTTTTCTGGAGGCAGAGGCTAAGTAAGCACGCCGCCGCTGCCAGCAGTTTGTTGGCAAACGCTAACCGCCACCTGCTGCTGCTGTCGAGGTGGCGTTACCGCGACCTGGCAGAGCATCTGGCAACCAGAGAGTAGGCAACGTCCCCCGAGGGCCCGGCTCAGTCACCGCCAGCCAGCTCCCATCTCTGACTGTGGAGGATTTCAAGGGTGTAACGTACAATGTAAACTAGATTTTGTTTTTCTCTCCACCCCACTGCAGAACACAACTCGAACGTACCGAGCAGGAGAGAGTGGGAGAGAGGAGGATTTTAAAAAAGTAAAATAGAGAAGGAATAGATTTGTATTTTTATGACTTTTAGAGGCCTAATAAAAACCATAGCGATCACACAAAAACAAACAGATGTGGTTCAGATCGTCACGGTTGTCAGTTAACTTGTCTAGAAAATGATGCGGTTTAAAATAAAATTTAAATGCACTTAACAACTTGAACACGAAAAATCAGATCTGAACGATGGTAATCTCATCCAGCAGCCCGTCCCAGGCTGTCACATGCAGACGAATGGCTGCTTAGCGTCTGAGTTCAACGCACTGGGGGAAGGTAGGGATATTTAACAGAAGTGTCCGTGTAAGGAGGTGAACAGGACGCTGCATATGTATTGTTTGCCTTACACATAACACCGGACGCCAAGGGGTCTTGACCAAGCGGCCGTATGTGATGAGTTGGGAGTAAGAATGTGCATCGCTGACATGCCAAGAATCTTGTTGATCATCACTGATAAATAAGAACATCAAGTTTGGCCACCAGAGAAGCTGTGTTATCAGAAGTGAAGGTCTTCGCCTGCAGTGTATTACTTGTGCATTCCTGCACACACGCACATGCTCTGACATGGGTCTGATAACCTTCACCTTTTCCTTCACTCCGGCACAGGAACTAAATGTACTTTCTGAGACCTTCATCCTCTGTGTGATTGTAGCACATACGTCTGTTGATGGATTTTTTTTTTCCATCGTCTGACACGACGGAAAATACAGAATTATTTCCAGACGAGTCAAACGAGCAGGATGCGTAAATAATGGTGACAAGACAGGAGGAGTTTAGGAAAGGCGTCCACCCAACGGGAGGCGCAGAAGAGAAGCATATAAATGAATGCACATCTGAGCCTGATCCGTTGCTCTGAGGCACCAGCTCGGACTCAAGTGAAGCGAAGTACTTACAGTGTTTCAGGGCGAGTCTGTACATTTAAAACGTCCTCCCAGATTCCCACACCCACATTTCTCCTGCGAATCGGCAGGTCAGTTTTTCATTCATGTGGAGAGTCGATCAGCTTTTCAGTATCTCACCATTCACAACACTGTGGGTGTAAATGATAGAGTGATGATCCACGTGCTGAATTAAAAGTGATAATAAGACAGGGTAAGTATTTTTAATTATTGCAGTCACACAGGTGGAGCTAAACTCAGCAGGATGATGATCTGGTGGTGTAACTCAGTCAGCAGAGAGAGAACAGATTTTCAGGATGTGGAGGAGTTTCCATCCACTTGTTTTTATAAGCATTTTATGGTAACCGCTGTAAATGTGTGTAGACTACAGACTAAAACAAAATGTGACAAAGTGCAGTGGAAACAGAGGTAGCGAATAAATTATGACGCACATGAAGGATTAAACATACTGTTGACATAAATAAATGTAGAAATATATAAATATGGAATAAATAATGAAAGTTATGTAAGAGTCATAAAAAGAAAAGAGAAAAATAATCCAACTATCAGACGGTAACCTTCCTGAAATCTGTGTGGTTTTAAAACAAAAGTTATTCTTACATTAAAATTTCATTGTGTGTATCCTTGAGGTCTAACCCTAAAGGTAAGGATTCATTTGTGTTAGCAAAGCAGACCTAACCCTGAAGAGAAGAGCGGCATAAATAAAATCTTACATCACATCAGAATAAAATATTCAAATGAAGTTCACAGCTTTTATTTAGACATTGAGAGTTTGACAGTCAGCCTCTCTGTGACAGCAGTAAACCGGCTGCAGCTCTGTGACTCAGAAAAACAACAAAACCCTGTCCCGGCTGTCAAACATCTCTCACAGTTCACCCACACTTTAATGACTTATTAATCAGCTCTAATCAATTAATCAAAGCTGCACGGGGGAAACACACATCAAACAAGCATCATTTTTATTCAGACGCTCCTTGTAACCAGCTGACAGTTCAAATGAAAAATAAATATTTCAAAAATGCTACTAAGTACTAGTAGTTTTAGTACAGTAAGAAAAAGTGGTGTTACAATCTGATTCGCCCTCCCGACAATCTCGTTCCAGAGCCGAGGCTGGTCGGAGCAGATAACTGTCCCCAATGATCCTGTAGCGTCGAGGGCTTTACAGACGGGACCGCAGGAACCCGGATTTCAGACGGTAAATATCAAACGTGTTGGATATTTGTTTGTTTGTGGAAAACACAGCACACGACAAACAACAGTGCAGCCAGCTGACCACGACAGCCTGCCTCCGTGTTTGTTCACCTCTGTCACGTTTGACGAGTATAAAGCGTGCGGTCCTGCATCTTGACTTCCGGTGTGTACGTTTTTAAGATTAAAATATTAAATACAGCTTAAGCTAAAATCGGGTAGGATTTGAAAACCCTCTCGTGGGCAGCAGGCGTTGAGTTGAGGAACAATTCCTGTGCAATAACCCAGAAACTCTGTCTGTACTCAGCCACCTGTTTACTGGCTACCACTTCTCATTTATTCATCCGTCTCTATTTCAGAGCTGTTCATGTCGTCATATTGTTATATTTTTATATTGTATATACTGTTTACCAAATCCACCTACCTCAAGTAAATAACACCTGCACATAATGCTTATTTATTCCAGCCTCCTTTGCACTCTGCTCCATCGCACCGTGCACACGTGTACCTGTATATCACATCCACCTCCGACATGCACATAAAAATAATAATGATTAAAATAATTTACTCCTGCATGCTTTGCACTCTGCTCACTACAACATTAGTCGACCTCTCTGTATTGTTCTGTTTTGTTTAGTGTGTATATTTGTGTTGTCTATTCTGCAGCCTGTGTTTGTTTTTATTATAGTTTTTTTGTATTTTTGTATGAGTAAGCACATTGTGAGCGATCCAGAGTCAAATTCCTCGTATGTGCACACGTACCTGGCAAATAAAACATTCTTCTCAGATTAAGTCACTGGAAAAGGAGCAGCTGACAAACAATGAGCTTCGCAAAAGCTTTTAAAATGATCAGAAATCCAAATTAACATTTGCAAAGTCTCTACTGAGCATGCTCTCAAATGGCTCAGATGGAGAAAGTCTCTTCTGAGCATGCTCCAGGGGCCGAAAAACTTAGGCCCGTGAAGGCTTTTTCAGTGCGCGTGCTCGGGGAGCAGGTTGAATGAATAAGACACCATCTTCAGAGGTAGTGTCAGTTCTCCTAAATACAGCCCTCGGTGTTCTGCTCAGTCTTACAGCCTGTTCACCTGAAGGCTACGCTGCCGCTTGCTGCTAAAGCCTCACATCCACCCCAGCACCACCTGCAGACCCCCAGTCTACTTCCCATCGGGGGAAGTAAAGGCCTGTTCACGCTGCATCCACGCGGACTGTACGCACTGTAACCACGCAGGAAAGCAAACGGTCACAGCTGTATTAGTTAATCGCAGTAAATATGTAAGCAGCACAGGTAGGAGAACAGGATAAGAACTTACGGCATTGTTTTTCTGAACATAAACTTTTGAAGCATTTCAGTCTAAAAATGAAAAAAGTCTCGAAGCCACTGAAGGTATCCACGAGTAACAGCCAGGATGTACTGAACTTATAGCCGTAGACAAAACTGCATGTTGCATTATTACTATTTCTGTTATTTCTTTCATCTCTCGTACTCGCGCTCTTCATGTGTCTGAGTATTTTATTGTTTCACATCGTGGTCTGTTGTTTGCCGGCTGGCTTCACCTTGAAATGCACCTTTAGGGATAAACAAAGCTTTCGGCAAAGAGTTTCTGTATAAAATCCTTCCTTTCTCTCATTGATGTGCTGCTCGTTTGATCTTTTCTTTAGTCCTTAAGTGCTCAGTGTGGTTTGAAAAGAGCGTCGTATTAAAGATTTTCATTATTACTGTATAAACACAAGGCATCCAGACGAGACGCATCGAGCTGGACTCGTCTGCGTTCTTCCTCTTTTGTTTGGCTCCTCTTGATTTCTCACATGAAACTGCAGCTTTTCGCAGGACGGGAGCCGAAACTGACGACTGGAGAGAAGCAAAGTGATATTTGTGTTTATCAGGACAATTTATTGCACCAGTTTCCTCTAATATTCCTCCCAGCCTCAGAGTTCACATTCAAACACAACATCCAGCGTTCGCTTCTGTCGGGACAACATGTGAACGGTGTGATGCGTTGACCTGTGACCCCCCTCAATGTTTTTACTCCTACAGCATCTCTCCCTCCGTCCTCCCACTCATCACTGTTCCTTCCATCATCCAACCCACCAGTCTGCTATCATCTGGACACAAAGAGCGCTTCGATCATCAGCCAGCGTCACTCTGGAAAACAGGAGGAAGAAACGCTTCCAGCTAACAGTAAACCCTGAGCTACAGCTAATACTGCAACTGTTGAGGATTAATACCATAACAACAAATATAATAATAAGGCGAAAAGGCTCAAAGGGTGGCCTTAGAGGAGGTTCAGCAAATAAACCTGATGCCAAATCTGCTCCTCCAAACACATCGGTCGTATCTACGCCCTCTGGGGGCAGCAGAGGGTTTTTACAACAATACCAATATAAGTTTAAAACAAATCTCCTCTAACTGGCTTTTTCATCAGTTATGAAGACCATGAGTTGCGGTGGAAAGCTCGAGAAAAGCTAGCAAGTGGACCAATAAAAGTTCACCTGTGGACAGGTGCTGAAATAATAAATAAAAACTAAACAATACTGCAACTTTTAAAAAAATATTTATATCTTCAGCTGCGGAGCTTTATTTTGTCAAAGCAGTCTAACAGCTTGAAGCTTCCTCTCCTCAATGCAAGGGAACAGCCGTCTTTATGGTATAAACACAATGTTAAAGAATCCAAGAACAACATCCTGCAGGCGTGGAGAGTTGATCTGCAACAGGAAGACAGTCAGAGGCTTGTTTACTGGTCCAAACTCAGTAAATACAGTACGGACCCTTTGTGATTGTGAAACAGAAATAAATAGACAGTATGTTATTCCAGCCAAGCTGTCTTATTTTAGTCCTAATATTCCAGACACGTGCATGAAATCAGTGTCCAAAGATAATTTTGCTCGATAAAGAAGCTCGATTTGATCAGAAACATGTCTGGTTAAAAGGGTTCCTCTCAAGCCCAAACTATGAAGTGTGTTCGATTAATTTCTGCCTGTTAGAAGCCGAACGTTGTGCAGCCTGTTCATGGGAAACAGCAGAAACCCCCACTGACTGAAAGGGATGACTTCTAGTCAATTTCATAAAAATAAGATGACATTTTGGGGAAGATCTGGCCCTCTATCTACAATCTTCTGGAGAGGAATTATTTGCTTTTTTTAATCCAGGGTCCCTAAACTACAGACGGAAGTGGATGAACTTTACTTTTGACTGTAATTTAGGCTGTGCATCTTATTTCCCATCTCCTCTCTGCCGTAGTGGGAGAGAGGAGGAGGAACGAGAACACACAGAAGCACAATGTGAGATAGAGACGCAATAATAGAATTGGTAGTGGCAATTATAAAAATATTAAAATAATAGTAATTAGGATAATAATTGGACTAATAATAATAATTGTAGCAGCAGGTGTCGAGCAGAAACACGGGGGCAGCAGGAAGATGTAGAGCCAGAGACACCTGCAAAACGCAACAGAAGGAGAGAGAGGAAGTCTAGTTAGTTACGTGTATTAAAGGGATGAGATAGAGGAGGAGACGAGAGCTCAATGCATCGTGGGAAATCCCCCGGCAGTCTAAGGGATGGTTCAGGACTCGCCTGAGCCAGCCCTAACTATAAGCTTTATCAAAGAGGAAAGTCTTAAATGTAGAGACGGTGTCTGCCTCCCGAACCCAAACTGGAACCTGGTTCCACAGGAGAGGAGCCTGATAGCTGAACGCTCTGGCTCCCAGTCTGCTTTTGGAGACTCTGCATTCTGGAAGGGCCATGTTCTAGAAATAAGGCGCTATGAGCTCTTTAAGATATGATGGTGCCTGGTGAAGCGAAGATCTGTTCTGGATTGTACAGGGAGCCAGTGCAAGGAAGCTACAACAGTAGTAGTACACATATGATATATTCTCCCGGTTCTGGTCATGTGTGAACAAATGTGTGGACTAGTTGTTTTTGCATTTTAATTGAAAAAACAGTCCATAAAAGACATGAAAAAAGACGCCAGGGCAATGCCATCTGAAGTAACTACTTCTTTAACGAACACTTTGCTTGCAGCGTTGATCAGGAGGATATCATTTTGGAAACACAGCATGTGAATCTAATAGAATTCTTTGATAAATGATCTGTTTCCTGCAGGTGGAGAATTTTGTCTTCTTTGCCTCCTGCTGTTTGCATTCAGAACTACACCTGCTCATCAAAACCAAATGGGTAATTACAATACGTCGTTGCCTAATATATGTATAAAGGTGTTGGCTAACTGTGGCTGGAAATTTAAAAAATTAAAAATATATATATATGTATTCAGTCTCAGCTCAGCCTGCAGACTCTGCAGTAAATTAATTATTGATGACAGTGTATCAATAATGTATCATCAATAGAAACCAGGAATTCTTCCCGAGGCCACACACTCACACACACACACACACAATACTTCATAAACATGAATAATATGCAAAGCAATAATCACAGTATTAACTGGCCCTCAGTGTCACAGTGTGTGAGCTCAGTGGGAACAGACTCAAATTAAGAGGTTCTTCCATCAAACGTTGTCAAATTTTGCAATAAATGTAACAAGACACAAACTTTTTTGTTTCAGGTTTGGGGATTTTTTTGTGTTTCCTGTTTTCTTTTAAAGTTGTCCGCCTCTTGTGTTGTTGTCTCGCTTTGCTTCCTGTCTGTCCTGATTGCCCAACGTTTCTCACCTGTGTAATCAGCCTGCCTTCTTGTGTGTGTGTGTGTGTGTGTGTGTGTGTGTGTTTAGAGGGTGGGGGGGCAGGAATTTTGGGCCCCATGACAAAAAAAATCAAACTGGACCCCCTGTGCACAGAGCTGTACCTACTTCTCTAAGTCTGAACTTTCCCATCAAAAGCTTTTCATAACTCTGATTAAAGGCTTGCAAGTGTCTGGCCTCTTTAGTTCAATATTTGTACTAGCACAATATTTACTGCCGGTGATTTGTACATGCAAGTCTGCACACAGGATGCAGCTCACTGTATGCTTCTCAAAGAAATTGGCCTTTATGACGGGAATAATAAAGTCTGTATCTGCAGGTGTCATTTAATCAGGCTGAGGTCAGCTGCTGTCCGGCATCTACAGTCAGGAAGGTGTTTTTTATTTTATTTATTTCATAATGATCTT